>ML410779.1:62139-119320 GCA_005239525.1 Nicotiana knightiana
TAAGAAAACTCGGCCAAAGGCAAGAACTGGTCCCACTGACCTCTGAAGTCAATCACACATGCCCTGGGCATGTCCTCCAATATCTAAATTGTACGCTCCGATTGGCCATCAGTCTGAGGGTGAAATGCTGTGCTGAGGTCTATCTAGGTACCCATCTCACTATGCAATGCTCTTCAGAAGTGCGAGGTGAACTGAGGACCTCGATTTGATATAATGGACACCGGCACACCATGCAACCGGACTATCTCCCGAATGTAGATCTGGGCCAACCTCTCAGAAGTATAAGTAGTAGCTAATGGAATGAAATGCGCCGATTTGGCCAATCTATCCACAATGACCCAAACCGCGTCAACCTTCCGCAAGGTTCGAGGCAACCCAACCACGAAGTCCATAGTGATGCGCTCCCATTTCTACTCAGGAATGGGCATCTGCTGAAGTAGGCCTCCTGGCCTCTGGTGCTCATACTTAACCTGCTGGCAATTAAGACACCTAGCCACATACTCCACAATGTCCTTCTTTATTCGCCTCCACCAGTAATGCTGCTTCAAATCACTATACATATTCATAGCCCCATGATGAACAGAATACCAGAACTTTGTGCCTCCTCTAGAATCCTCTCCCTCAGGACATCAACCTTAGGAACACATAAGCGCCTCTGAAGTCTCAGAACACCATCCTCGCCAATAATAACCTCCTTGTACCTACCCTGAACCACTGTCTCTCGTAGCTCAGCCAAACACGGATCATCATACTGCCGAGCCTTAATCTCCCCCAATAACGAAGATTGAGCAACCACATGTGCAAGAACACAATGAGGCTCCGGAAGGTCTAATCTCACCAGGCGATCGGCCAAGGACTGAATGTCCAAGGCTAGAGGTCTCTCCTCTGCTGAAATATAATCCAAGCTACCGAAACTCTCCGCCTTCCTGCTCAAAGCATCTGCTACCACATTTGCCTTGCCCGGGTGATAAAGAATGGTGATATCATAATCCTTCAACAAATCAAGCCATCTGCGCTGCCTCAAATTAATATCCTTATGCTTGAACAAGTGCTGCAAGCTACGGTGGTCTGTATAAACCTCATAGGACACTCCATACAAGTAGTGCCTCCAAATCTTAAGAGCATGAACAATCGCCGCCAACTCCAAATCATGCACAGGATAATTCTTCTCATGAACCTTCAGCTGGCGTGAAGCATAAGTAATAACTCTCCCCTCCTGCATCAATACACACCCCAAGCCAACGCTTGAAGCGTCACAATATACTGTATACATCCCAGAACTGGAAGGAAATACTAGAACTGGTGTTGAGGTCAATGCTATCTTTAGCTTCTAAAAGCTCGCCTCACACTCGTCAGACCATCGGAACGGGGCATTCTTCTGAGTCAATCTAGTCAATGGATCTTCAATAGAAGAGAACCCCTCCACAAATCGGTGATAATAGCCTGCTAGGCCCAAAAATCTCCTGATCTCTATAGCTGAAGTAGGACGCGACCAACTCTGAACTGCCTCGATCTTCTGAGGATCAACCTTGATACCCTCTCCAGATACCACATGCCCCAAGAATGCCATAGAATCCAACCAGAACTCACACTTGGAGAACTTAGCATATCGCTTCTATTCTCGCAAAGTCTGGAGTACAACTCTCAAATGCTGCTCGTGCTCCCCCAGGCTACGTGACTAAATCAAAATGTCATCAATGAAGACAATGACAAAGGAATCAATATACGGCCTGAACACCCTATTCATCAAGTCCATGANTCTAGGAAATCATAATGGCCATATCTCGTACGAAAAACAGTCTTCAGAACATCTCTCAACTGATGATACCCCGATCACAAATCAATTTTAGAAAACACACGAGCACCCTGCAACTGGTCAAACAAATCATCGATGAGCGGCAAAGGATACTTGTTCTTAATGGTAACATTGTTCAACTGGCGGTAATCAATACACATTCGCATGGACCCATNTCCTGATGAACCCCTTAGCTAACAACTACTCAAGCTGCTCCTTCAACTCCTTCAACTCTTTCGGAGCCATACGGTACGGAGGAATAGATATAGGCTGGGTTCCTGGAGCTAAATCAATGCAGAAATCAATATCACGACCTGGAGGCATGCCCGGAAGGTCCGAAGGAAATACATCAGCAAACTCTCGAACAACTGGCACTGAATCAATCGTCGGAGACTCGGCGGTGGTGTCCCGCACATAGGTGAGGTAGGCTAGACAACCCTTCTCGACCATATGTCGAGCCTTTAGAAATGAAATAACCCGGCTGGCTGCACTAACTGAGGAACCTCTCCACTTTAGCGTAGGCGAATCTGGCATGACTAAAGTAACTATCTTGGCATGGAAATCTAGCACGACATGATAAGGAGATAGCCAATCCATGCCTAAAATAATCTCGAAATCAACAATGTCGAGCAATAAGAGATCCGCTCGAGTCTCGAACCCATAAAACGAAATCACACAGGACTGACAAATCCGGTCTACAACCACAAAATCGCCCATGGGAGTGGCACATAAATAGGAGAAACCAAGGACTCACGAGGGACATCCAAAAAATGAGCAAATAAAATCGAAACATAGGAATAAATGGATCTTGGATCAAATAACACCGATGCCTCTCTACCACATACTGTAATAATACATGTGATCACGGCGTCTGAGGCCACTGCATCTGATCTGGCCGAGATAACATAGAATCTAGCTAGAGCACCGAAAGACTGAGCTCCGCTGGAATGAATAGGGGTCGGCAGAGCTCCCCCTGCCTGGCCTCCACCTCTGGGACGACCTCTACTAGTCTGCCCTCCACCTCTGGGTGGACGAACCGCCGGTGCTGAAAGTATAGGCTGATAGCTCTGCTGAATGGCCTTGCCCCGAAGCCTGGGACAAGTCCTACTCATATGGCATGGATCCCCACACTCATAACATTTAGCTGGTGGCATGGCCTGCTGCCCTGAAGAAGGACCCTGGACAACTAGGGGACGGTGAGAACTCTCTGACATGGCACTGAAGTAAGGAATAAGAGACCCCTGATGACCGGAATACCCACCTGAGGAACCCTAAATGGCTGGTGGGCGGTAGGAACTCTCTAGCATGGCGCTGAAATAGGGACTCATTGGAGTACCATGGGGAGGTGGTGGAGGAGCTGAATATGGAGGCCTGCTAGGCTGTCCTCTACTGAACTGACCTCTATCCCTGGCTGGGGCACCTCTGAAATCTCCAAAAAATCTAGCTCTCTTATCCTGCTCACCCTGCTCTCTGCCTCTCGAACTATAACCCTCAATCCGGTGAGCTATCTCAACCACAAGCTTATAGGGAGTACCCATATCCACCTCTCGGGCCATGTTGACCCTAATACCTGAGTGCAGCCCAACTAAAAATCTTCGTACTCTCTCAGCATCAGTAGGAAGTATCATAAGGGCATGACGAGACAGCTCAGAAAAACTGGCCTCGTAGTCTTTCACTGACATCTGTCCCTGCTCCAGCTGCTCAAACTAATATCATAGCTCTTCCCTCTCAGAGGGTGGAATATACCTGTCAAGGAACAACTGAGTGAACTCCTCCAAAGTGATGGAAGGGGAACCTTCCGGTCTACCCAGGATATAGGACTGCCACCATCTGCGGGCCCTGCCATCAAGCTCAAAAGTAGTGAAGTCCACTCCATGGAACTCCAGTATCCTCATGTTGTGCAGTTTGTCCCTGCACCTATCAATAAAGTCCTGGGCATCCTCGCCCTTATCACCCCCGAAGATAAGAGGGTGCAATCGGGTCCATCTATCCGGTAACTTCTACGGATCACCGTCCGCAGCTGGTTTGAGATCAGGTGCTGCTGCTACTGGCTGGGCTCCACCCACGGGCAGTGTACCCGGGGTATGACATAATGCTACTGCCTGACCTGCAGCTTGGACGGTAGGAGTCTGGGCCCCCCTCCCGCCTGAGATGTGGCAGGATCTGCCGGCAATAAACCGGCATGGGACATGGTGTCCATGAACCGCATCATACGGCCTATGATCTCCTGGAATCCTGGCGCCGTCATAAAGTCCACTGGAGCAGGACCTGCTGGGGGCACCTCACCCTGCTCCTCTATAGTAGGGTCCTCTGGTGGTGGTATGACTGGAATATCTAGGGGACGCCCTCGTCCCCTACCTCGGGCCGGTGCCCTCCCCCGGCCTCTGCCACGACCTAGAACAACGGGGGTAGCGACCCCTCCCGGGTCTGGAATATCGGATGCACGCATCCTCACCATCTATGAGAGAATAGAAGAATGAAATTTAGTAAACCATTGACTGCACGATAGAATAAAAATAAGGAGAGGTTTCCTAACACCCTGTAGCCTCCCGAAGATAAGTACAGATGTCTTCATACTGATCCGCAAGACTCTACTAGGTTTTCCTGTGACTTGTGAGACCTACGTGAACCTAGTGCTCTGATACCATGTTGTCACGACCCAAATCCCAATTTAGGCCGCGATGGCGCCCAACTTCTATGTCAGGCAAGCCAACCTTAATTTACTCGTGATCCCCTTTTTAATTCATAAAATAATTTTCCATAATTGAGAGGTTTTCTTTTAGATTTCAAATTTCGAAGTAAACAAGTGACTTAGACAACCAAAAGTGAGTAATATAGTAATCAACACTAATAATTACAACCAACAAAATAGAATATCCACTACATGTGCATGCCAGGAACTGGCGTCACAGGTCTACGAGTATTTAATAGAAATGAGTATCCAAAAGAAGGTACAAGTTTGCCCTACTGTCTGAAGAAAAGTAATATAGACATAGCAAAAGAAAAGAGGAACTCCAAGGTGCTGCCAGAGAGATACGTCAAGGAAATCAGCTCACCGAGAAGTCCACGCTAAATACACGTCAGGGACGAGCTCCGGATGAATACCCAAATGCACCTGCCTCAGAGCCTGTACAATTAAGTACAGAAGTGTAGTATGAGTACATAAACAGATATGTACCCAGTGAGTATCCCGCCTAATCTCGAAGAAGTAGTGACGAGAGGTAGACGTGATACTTACTAGGGTCAACATTTCTAAATAACATGATTTAATAGGAACTAGGCAAGCATAACAATCGTAGAAATCACAAAGATATAAATTATCAAGTATAGTTGTATTTACCTTTGCATGTCAAATTTCACTAGCACATAATGTACTAAATTCCCTTATTAACATGAACCAGTTTATACAATTACAACAAATTCCCAGTAAATCATACAGCACATAATAGGCCGGAAGCGTACGGCTGAAACGTCGCGAAAATAAATGTGCAATGCCGAGGGTCGAACGGCTCGAACCATAGATGCATATATTACCCCGCTCGTGAATCGAACATGCGACGCGGTTGACATAATAGTAGGTCTATTCCGCTCACGAATCATACATGTGACGCGGTGCCGCATACATATATAGAATTATTATTTTTTAAGGAATTAACAGACATTATTCTTTAAGGAAAGAACTTAAGAAATATATCATGGAACACAACTTCCTAATATTCTCATTCCAAATCAAGGATAATAAGAAATCAAAATACGTTTAGAAATACATGTAAGTCACATATAAGCATGCTCGTGAATCCTAGAACTACCCAACATAACATAGTAGTAGCTACGCACGGACTCTCGTCACTTCGTGCGTGCGTAGCCCCCGCAATTAAGGACATGCAGTTATTTATAATCATCTATGGGGACAATTCCCTCTTACAAGGTTAGAAAGGAGACTCACCTTGTGACAAATCTACTCCCCGGACCAAGAACGCGCCCGAAACTCTGAACTCTACACCCGAGGACTCGAAACAAGCCAAATGTTATACAAATACATCAATTTATGCTCAAAGTATGAAAATCCTTCTACTACTAAGTCAAATTTGTCATTCTTGAAGAAATCCTAAAGTCTAACCCCGGGCCCGCATGCTCAGATTCCAAAAATTCCCGAAGGAAACTCTTACCCGTAACCTAAGGATCATTAATCTATAGTTTTTGTATGATTCCATGGCAAATTTCATGGTAATTTTTCCAAGTTTTCATAAGACCTAGGTTTTCACTCTAACCCATGATTTTCCACTAATTAGGAGGTTAATCTACCTAGGATTTCATGTATTAAACTAATATTGGAGTGGAAATTACTTACCTTTTAGTGGTTGGGTCGTTGAGCCCCTTTACCAAGATCTCAAGGTGTTATAATAGAGGAAGAAATGAAGAAATAATGAAGAATCCTGTATTTAAGAAACACACTGTCTGACAGTGTTTCCGCACCTGCGGCTCGAGGACCGCACCTGCGGTCTCGCACCTGCGAGCAAAGGCTCGCACCTACGGAAACGGACGAGGAAGCCTGGGCCCGCACCTACGGAGGGGAGACTACACCTGCGGCTCCGCTCCTGCGGAACTTTGTCCGCACTTGCGAGAAATGGGCTGCCCGCTGGGGGTCGCACCTGCGACTGGGCAACCGCACCTATGATCAACACCAAAACAGGTGCACCAACAACTATTTCAGCTGGTTTTTGGCCTTGTGTGGTGTCCGGGAGGCACCTGGGCCCACCCGAGCCCCTGTCCGAATATACCAACAAGTCCCAAATCATAATACGAAATCACTCGAGCCTTCAAAACACCCAAAACAATGCTAAAACTCAAAATTACACTTCAAAACCCCTAGAACCAAACTTAGGAACTTTAAGTTTTCTTGACTTCGCTAACAACGTGTCGAACCGGCCTACACTACTCGGAATGACACATCTGCAGGCAAGTCATAAATGACATAACGAAACTATTCCCGATCTTAGAATTCCATTGGGACTTCGATAACATAAAAACACGTCCCAAACCACAATAGGAACTTAAGGGGCTTCTAATTTCAATATTGGGCGCCGAAACGCTCCCGGGTCATCAAAAACTCATTCCGAACGTACGCCCAGGTCTCAAATCATCATATGAATCTACCAAAATTGTCGAAACTCGATTCCGGGGTCGTTTACCCAAAATTTTGACCGAAGTCAAACTTGGCCTTAAAGGCCAACCTTAAGGAACCAAGTGTTCCTATAGCACTCTAAACACTTCCGAATCCCGGACCACCCGCCCCCGCAAGTCATAAATCACAATAAGCCGCTATGGGAAGTTTCATTTAGTGGAACGAGGTCCGATAACGCAAAACGACCGGTCGGGTCGTTACATTTTACCTTTATTTCATTTCAGTAGATTTTATTTAAGAAAATTAAAAATCACAAAAAAATTATATGTTCATGATTTTAAAATATTTAGCTAGTATTTTTATTTTTATTAATGAGTCATTTTCATGTGGCAAGATTCTTCCTTATCTTTTGTAACAAAGTCACATGCTCTCCCTAAAAATTCACATGCTCTTTTTTCTTGGCCACCAATTAATCCCTATACCTACTCCTATATATCTACACACTCAACACACAAAGGAGACACACACGAAAAAAAATCTGCTCATCTCAATGACCTATGACCTAATTTTAGAAACCCCCCTTAGAAGGAGCGCCATTTCTCCTCTTTCTTCTTGAGAAAGACCTAACATCAGAACATCAGATCCCCTATAACTCTCAATCGACCACCCTATCCTTACCCTCGCCGTCTGAACTCCCTCCTCTAAAAAAACCAGCAGCCGCCATCCAACTTCACCTCCTTGGACCGTCGACGACCACCGACAGGCGTCCCTCCTTATCTGAACTCTCTGCTAGTTTGGTCGCTACTGCTTCAGTTATTCAACCACCAGCGAAGCGTCATATTTTCCATCACTGTTTCAACCTCAAAATAGTCCAAACATTAGCCACAAAATCACCTGCATAACCTTAGAAAAGCAGCCGCTAAATCATGGTTTGCAAGGTCGATCGAGGTTGTCGTTTGTGGTTCCTGTCGGAGTTTCTATTGCGATGCTTGTTTTCCATTTGGTTTAGATGTCGGAGTTCGTCATCACATTTGTACGTGTTAGCTTAAAAGTTCAGTCTTGGAGAATTTATCTCGTTGAGGTCCATATACCTCTCACTTTAATCACAAGTTTAATACTGTTGCTGTGATACTTATCTATAGAATTACTTGTGCTAATTTAGTTGATTGACTTGATGTATTATTGATGGTGTGTTATATTGATGGCATGATAGAGTTAATCTATGTCAAATTATATATGATAGATGTATGTGGGTTATGTTGTTCTTTTGTAGTGTAACTAGCTAGATCTAAACGAGTTCATATTTTGTTTTCCTTGATTTGTTTATATTTTTGCTTTATGAATTGTTGGAATACTGATATGAAAGATTTAAGGTCATGCGATGTTACCATATATTTCTTTAATGGAGTTGGAACTAATGAGCACTAGGCTTCGACCTTGTTCAACGAGAGAATCGAATTTGGGTTTAAAAGTTGAATAAATTAATGAACATCGTAGCGTTTGAAATTATCATCGTGATTATGTACACGTCCGCATGATTAATTATGATTTTACAAAATAAATCGAAGTACGCGTTCACGCGACTTTGGCCAAACCTTTTTCTTAAATTAATTAAGTGTTTGAGAATTATGTACACGTACCCGTGATATGATTCTTGACACGCCAAACTAAACGAGTATACGTACGTGTCAGTCGTATTAAGATAATTCTTTAATTACAAATAATCAAGCAATTAGAAGCGATAAGAGATAAAATACACATAGGTCCTAAAATGAATAATTAGATAAATTAAGCCAAGTATGAATCATTCAGCGACCGTGCTAGAACCACGGGATTCAGGAGTGCCTAACACCTTCTCCCGGGTCAACATAATTCCTTACCTAGTTTTTTCTAGTTTCACAGACTTGAAACGAAGTCAAATTTTCCTCGATTTGGGATTTAAAATAAACCGGTGACTTGGAAAACCATAAATTATTTCAAGTGGAGACTCTGAAAATAAACAATCCCATTTCGATTAATGTCACTTAAATTGGAAAAACTCCCGCTATTGTAACGACTGGCCGGTCGTTTCGAGAGTTTAGCCCGTTTGCCCCATTTCTGCTTCATTGCTTGTGTGGTTCCTCTCTTTTGTGTGGAGTTGGATTGGTTGACTCGGGTTCAGAGTGGTCATGGTGAAAAAATGAGACACTTAGTCTCTTAAGTTGGCCTTATAGTTAGAAAAGTCAACTAGAAGTTGACTATTGGGTAAAAGACCTCGGAATGCGGATTTTATGGCTCACATAGATTCGTTAGGTGATTTGGGACTTAGGAGTGTGTTCAGAATGTAGTTTTGAGGTCCGGTGTATAATTAGTCTTGAATTGGCGAAAGTCAGTTTTTGGCAATTTTTGGTCGGCAGTGGAAAATAGGCTATCGGGGTCGGAAAGGAATTCTAGAAGATTGAGCATGTTCGTAGCATCATTCTGGATGTGTGAGCAAATTTTCATATCATTCGGACGAGGTTTGGTTAGTTTCGTCATCGTTGGTGAATTTTGGAAGTTTGAATATCTTTAGGCTTGAATCATAGGTTGAGTTGGTGTTTCAATGTTATTTTGGGTGTTCCGAGAGTTTGAATAAGTTTGGGTGATCATTTATGACTTGTTTTTATTTTTGGTTGGGGTCCCGAGGGCCTCGGGTTGAGTCCGGATGGGTAACGGCATGATTTTTGGCATTTTGGAGTTGCTGATGGAAAATATTCTGGTGTTTCCGCACCTGCGGATGGGGAACCGGAGGTGCGAGCCCGCAGATGCGGAAGTTGGTTGGGTCAGCAAAGGTCGTAGGTGCGAGACTTCGACCGCACCTGTGGAGTCACAGGTGGAGAGGATCTCTCGCAGGTGCAGAAAAAGGTCCCTTAAGTGAATTCTCGCAGGTGCGCACCTGGGACCGCAACTGCGGGTCCGCAGGTGCGAGAAAAGGACCGCATGTGCGGTCATCGCTAGGCAGAACCTATAAAAAGAACCCTTAGCGAATTTTGGTCATTCTTTTACCATTCTTATTCGGGTTTGAAGCTTTTGAAGAGGGAAATCGATAGTTCTTCATTGAGGTAAGGATTTTGGACTTAAAACTCGTTTATATGTGATTAAACTCAGATTTGTGGTGAAACTTTGGGGAACAACAGTGCTAAAATAGGTAATTAGGGCTTGTGGTTTAGAGACCTTAAAATGGGAATTTGAGGGGTCATTTGGACTTCGATTTCAATGTTCTTGCTATGTATAGACTCGTGGAAGGATGAGTATTTTTGATAAATTTCGATTAGGTTTCGTTCCTTGGCATATTATAATGATATACATATGATTTTCGGTAGATTTGGAGCACTCGGAGGCTGAATTTAGAGGCAAAGGCACTGTGGAATAGTATTTTAGCCGGTTTTGAGGTAAATAACATTTCCAAACTTGGTTATGAGGGTTCGAAACCCCGAGATAAATGATTTTTGACTATAATTGAGGTGACACGCATGCCAAGTGACGGGCGTGCACCGAGTATTTGTGGCCTGGATTATCCCATGACACCGCTTATTGATTTTTCCCTGATGATATTTGTGCTTCTGTTAATGTGGTATTGTGAACCTAATAGAAATCATGTTAAGTATAAATGCTAGGCTTCACGTCGAAAATGCTGAGACCCGAGTGATCGTATATTAATGTCTCATTTTGTGATTATTTGATTTCATATACTCAGTCTTGTTATAGCATATCACTTCATACCTCGGTCTCAGTATTGTTAGTTATATGCATACTTATCATTATTTAGGGCTGATGGATGCATTTGTGATCCATGTGAGTGAGACTGAAGAGTCATGAATGAGTGAGGCCGAGAGCCTGTTATTGAGACAGTTATGAGATCGGACTGCACACCGCAACAATACTAAATCATTCCTTCGTTGGCTTGATATTGTGCTTGGGCCACTAGGGCCCCTCTAGAGTCTTTACACCCCCAATGAGCACATTGATGATGAGGGATGGATCTTCCCTGGACATGGATCTTGTCCGAAGCTGATGTTATGTGAGGGATAGATCTTGTACGAAGCTGATGTTATGTGAGGGATGGATCTTCCCTGGACATGGATCTTGTCCGAAGCTGATGTTATGTGAGGGATAGATCTTGTACGAAGCTGATGTTATGTGAGGGATGGATCTTCCCTGGACATGGATATTATTCGAGTGTTGTATTTTAGAGATGGACCTTCTTTGTGGGCTGGACTGGCCATTTCCTCAGTACGGAGTGACTACGGTCTCCGGTGTTATGCGTATTCCGGGATGGAACTTCCCTGGGTCTGAGAGCCATATATAGTACTGGGTGGACTTCTGTGGAAGATTTGTGAGCACTATGTGCATTTTCACACTGTGACATGTTGGCATGTAGAACATATGGAGGTATATCTAGCACATTCTGTTATTATTTTCTGATAAACTGTGAATATGCCTAAATTTTGTACGTTGATGATTTAATTATTGAGGTTTAGTCCGTCACTACCTCTCAGCCCATAGTTTGGGTTCGTTACTTCTGAGTTGGTGTACTCACGTTACCNTTGTGTGCAGATCCAGGTACATCGGGACCCGGTAGTGGATATTGAGCAGCTGCCAGAGTTTTCAATGGAGTTGTCGAGGTAGCAGATGGCGATCATGACCTCGTCTTCTCTTCCTTATTCCACCTGTTGCACTTATTTTGATACTATGTTGTCTATTTCTTCATTCTTTATTTTATGATATAGCAGCTCATGACTGAGTGACACCGGATCCGGGTTTGGAAATTTTAAAATTTTGTTTAAAATATTGTTTTAAACTTCAGAATCTTAGTATTATCAATAAATTCGTTTAACAATCGTATTTTTACTGGAAATTGAATTTAGCTTAGAAACAAATGGGCGGATTGCCTGGTTCCACGACAGGCGACATCACGACTCCGAAATCGGGTCGTGACAAGATGGTATCAGAGCTCTAGGTTAAATAGGCTTCACCAGCCATTAGCAGGTTTAGTAGAGTCTTGCGGATCGGTACGGAGATGTCTGTACTTATCTTGGAGAGGCTGCAGAACCTTTAGGAAAAATCTCATATTCTTGAACTCTTGTCGTGCGAATCCATTAATTCAACCTGAAGCGTAATTCTTTGAACTCCTTTCATGTATTTGAACGCGCACGTGAGCGCTCGGTATTAGCTGTGCAGCGATGGCTTGTGACTTCCATGAATGGGATGTGATTTTAGCATGTTTGGGGCCAGTCTGGAGGATTTGAGGCGGAATTTTTGTCTATGGCTTGAGTGCCGATATTTCATGTATGAGTACATGTATTTGGGGACTTATATGTCCGTTGAGTGTTTGACTTCTGTCTGGAGTTGGCATATGGCCTCGAGCCGTGGGTGTATGGGAAGACCTTTTATGTTGTTTGTAGCAAGTTCTCTTTTACCAGTAATTGATATATGTTGCAATTTGAGTTTATATCACTCGTGGGAGTTGGCACGACTATTGCAATAGTGAATGCGAGGTTGGAAATGATTTGGGATGTTTAATGGTTTGAGTTATGTATGAGCTTATGAAGGATTTAGTTGAATCCCACTGTGGTATTGTGGCAGTGATAGGGTATGGGCATTGAGAGTTATTGCTAGTTTTGATCTATGGCTTTGAGCCAAGTGGGAGAGTCTGCTAATGGTTAGTGGGTTGCCCGATTATGTACTGTATTGGTTTCAGTTTGGGGTATACTGGTGAATCAATTATGACCTGCAGATGTGGAGTCTGAGAAGACTCGAGTAATGGAAATTTTTAGATACTAGTGGTAATGTAATTTATTGGTAGATGGGTTTTATCGAATGATTGAGTTGTAACTGTAAATGGTGTAGTGTGTGAGGAGTACGAATTTTCTTGGTTGCTTCAAAGTGTGGGTTACCTCCTAGGATGTTGGTGTGCAAATGGGGTCAGGTCGTTGGATCTGTTTGATCAGTTTAAATTGAGATTTGTGTAGAGTGGATGACTCTCGAGGATGGTTCTGATAGATTCAAGGTTTATATATAACAGTTTGAAATCTCCAAGATGTGTAATTGGCTAGTTGGGTACGTAGTTGCTTGTGGATCGGAAGGGGTTATGAAGTTTTCATATTTATGATAGGACTGCATGGTGTATGCGGTACATTGTGTAGAGTCTATATTTGCATGTGTGAGTTCACGGTTTAGTTATGGAAGGAAGGTCAAAATTCTTATGCGGCATTGGCAATTTTAGATGACTAAGTAAATGATATCTACAGGTGTCTTGAAGTATTTCATGTGGACTAGCGTTTCGATGGGATCACTCAGTGTAGCGGAGTTATGTAGGGGTATGAACTTTGGTATTGGATTCGTGTGTTTTGATTTTTACGATGTGTGCCAAGTTTTTAGCATGATGTTGTGAGGGTAATTGTTAATGGCGGAATAGTCCTCTTATGTGAATCTTTTCTATGATTTGAGTTTGTGGGATATTACTATTGAGTGCACGAGTTGCACAGGTTATGGATTTGGATTGTATTGATGCGTCATAGCATCAAAGTAGTCGTGTTGGATGAGAAGAGTTCATTGGACCTAGAATGAATATTGTCAGAATTGTCTACAGCATAGTTGGAAGGATAAATATCGGGAGTCGGCTTAGAAATTTGCTATAATTCCTATTGGGAAGGGGGGAGCTTCATGTCTGACTGATCGGACGAATGGTTGTTAGTTTATACGTGTTTCTGTCATCATCAGTAGTATATGAAAGTGTTAGAGCGAGGCATTGCTTGCTAAGAGGATATGTATCGGTATTAGGTTGCTCTGAGTAGCTATTATGATTAGGAGTTATTGCTATAGGTGTTTGAGTCACGTGGTGTATTATGTGATTTAATCTGGGGTGCGTATATGGCTTGATCCAGCATGTGCAGACTTATTCAGTTTGTAGTTGTGGAATTTTGATCTCGTCAATTATTTCAGAAGTGGAAAGATTGGTTCTATGGTTTATAGGTCAGGTCGGATTTGAAATTTCGACTGTGTTGTGCTATTGAACCTATATGGGATAGGGTGACGTGGGATCACCCCCGATTATGTGCATGGTAGGCTACACGACATTTTGGTGGTGTTTGGAACAACTCTAGGCACGTTCGAGGATGAACGTATGTTTAAGTGGGGGAGAATGTAACGACCCGGCCGGTCGTTCCGAGAGTTTAGCTCGTTTCCCCTATTTCTGCTTCATTGCTTGTGTGGTTCATCTCTTTTGTGTGGCGTTGGGTTGGTTGACCCGGGTTCAGAGTGGTCATGGTGAAAAAATGAGACACTTAGTCTCTTAAGTTGACCTTATTGTTAGAAAAGTCAACCAAAAGTTGACTATTGGGTAAACGACATCAGAATGCGGATTTTATGGCTCAGATAGCTTCGTTAGGTGATTTGGGACTTCGGAGTGTGTTCGGAATGTAGTTTTGAGGTCCGGTGTAGAATTAGGCTTGAATTGGCGAAAGTTAGTTTTTGGCAATTTTCGGTCGGCAGTGGAAAATAGGCTATCGGGGTCGGAAAGGAATTCCGGAAGTTGGAGCAGGTTTGTAGCGTCATTATGGATGTGTGTGCAAATTTTCATATCATTCGGACGAGGTTTGGTTAGTTTCGGCATCGTTGGTGAATTTCGGAAGTTTGAATATCTTTAGGCTTGAATCATGGGTTGAGTTGGTGTTTAGATGTTATTTTGGGTGTTCCGAGTGTTCGACTAAGTCCAAGTGATCGTATATGGCTTGTTTGTATTTTTGGTTGGGGTCCCAAGGGCCTCGGGTTTAGTCCGGATGGGTAACGACATGATTTTTGGCATTTTGGAGTTACTGGTGGGAAACTTTCTGGTGTTTCCGCACCTGCGGATGGGGAACCGCAGGTGCGAGCCCGCAGAAGCGGACAAGGCTCCGCAGATGCGGAAGTTGGCTGGGTCAGCAAAGGTCGCAGGTGCGAGACTTGGACCGCACCTGCGAAGTCACAGGTGCGGAGGATCTGTCGTAGGTGCGGAAAAAGGTCCCTTAAGTGAATTATCGCAGGTGCGCACCTGGGACCGCAGTTGCGGGTCCGCAGGTGCGGTCATCGCTGGGCAGAACCTATAAAAAGAACCCTTAGAGAATTTTGGTCATTCTTTCACTATTCTTATTCGGGTTTGAAGCTTTTGAAGGGTTTTGAAGAGGGAAATCAATAGTTATTCATTGAGGTAAGGATTTTGGACTTAAAACTCGTTTATATATGATTAAAGGTCGGATTTGTTGTGAAATTTTGGGGAAAACAGTGCTAAAATAGGTAATTAGGGCTTGTGCTTTAGAGACCTTAAAATGGGAATTTGAGGGGTCATTTGGACTTCGATTTCAATGTTCTTGCTATGTATAGACTCGTGGAAGGATGAGTATTTTTGATAAATTTCGATTAGGTTTCGTTCCTTGGCATATTATAATGATATACATATGATTTTCGGTAGATTTGGAGCACTCGGAGGCCAAATTTAGAGGCAAAGGCACTGCGGAATAGTATTCTAGCCGGTTTTTGAGGTAAGTAACGTTTCCAAACTTGGTTCTGAGGGTTCAAAACCCCGAACTAAATGATTTATGACTATAATCAAGGTGACACGCATGCCAAGTGACGGGCGTGCACCGAGTATTTGTGGCCTGGCTTATCCCATGGCACCACTTAGTGATTATTCCCTGATGATATTTGTGCTTCTGTTAATGTGGTAATTGTGAAACTGTTAGAAATCATGTTAAGTGTAAATGCTAGGCTTCACGCCGAAAATGCTGAGACCCGAGTGATCGTATATTACTGTCTCATTTTGTGATTATTTGATTTCATCTACTCAGTCTTGTTACAGCATATCACTTCATACCTCGGTCTCAGTATTGTTAATTATATGCATACTTATCATTATTTGGGGCTGATGGATGCATTTGTGATCCATATGAGTGAGACTGAAGAGTAATGACTGAGTGAGACCGAGAACCTGTTATTGAGACAGTTATGAGATCGGACAGCACACCGCAACGATACTAAATCATGCCTTCGTTGGCTTGATATGGTGCTTGGGCCACTAGGGCCCCTCTGGAGTCTTTACACCTCCAATGAGCGCATTGATGATGAGGGATGGATCTTCCTTGGACATGGATCTTGTCCGAAGCTGATGTTATGTGAGGGATGGATCTTCCCTGGGCATGGATCTTGTCCGAAACTGATGTTATGTGAGGGATGGATCTTCCCTGGACATGGATATTATCCAAGTGTTGTATTCCGGAGATGGACCTTCTCCGTGGGGATGGACTGGCCTTTTCCTCAGTACGAAGTGACTATGGTCACTGGTGTTATGCGTATTCCGGGATGGAACTTCCCTGGGTCTGAGATCCATATGTAGTACTGGGTGGACTTCTGTGGAAGAGTTGTGAGCACTATGTGCATTTTCACACTGTGACATGTTGGCATGTAGAACATATGGAGCTATATCTAGCATATTCTGTTATTATTTTCTGATAAAATGTGAATATGCCTAAATTTTGTACGTTGATGATTTAATTATTGAGGTTTCGTTCGTCACTACCTCTCAGCCCATAGTTTGGGTTCGTTACTTCTGAGTTGGTGTACTCACATTACCCTCTGCACCTTGTGTGCAGATCCAGGTACACCGGGACCCGGTAGTGGATATTGAGCAGCTGTCAGAGTTTTCAATGGAGTTGTCGAGGTAGCAGCTGGCGATCGTGACCTCGTCTTCTCTTCCTTATTCCACCTGTTGCACTTATTTTGATACTATGTTGTCTATTTCTTCATTCTTTATTTTATGATATAGCAGCTCATGACTGAGTGACACTGGATTCGGGTTTGGAAATTTTAAAATTTTGTTTAAAATATTATTTTTAAACTTCAGACTCTTAGTATTATCAATAAATTCGTTTAAAAATCGTATTTTTACTGGAAATTGAATTTAGCTTAGAAACAAAGGGCGGCTTGCCTGGTTCCACGACAGACGACATCACGACTCTGAAATCGGGTCGTGACAGCTATCCACCTTTCGGGAAAAAGGAAGTGTGACAATAATGCAGTAGGTTAAACTTGGATAGGTTGTGCAAGTTGGTGAAAACATAGATTGATTTTGATTTTGACACCCACCACTATGATTAGTTAAGATGAAAAAGAAACAAAGATTTAAAGTATATAATTGCCAGAATAGCCTGGGAGACCCCCGTACTTGTCCAGTTTTGTCATACCGGTGTTCGTACTTACAAGTTTTCCAACTAAATCCCTCTACCCTTAAAAACTGAGCATTTTATACCTCGCTCATACTTTGTGGCATTTTTTACTGAAGTGCGTGTACTACACTCGTTTAAGGAGCGCGAATCCTATTAAGAAGGCACCAACAACCATTTTTTGGCTGTCATCTTCTTCCCGATTGTTCATCCTCCATTGTTGAACAAAAGTGAGTTTTCCTTCTTTTCTTTTCTCTCTCTTTCCAACATTTTCTGTCCAGTTCTTTTTTTTTCTCTCCGTCTTCAGTATTTCTGTCCAATTCTTTCTCCCCTCCCCTATCTTCTTTGTTTGTTTGTTTGTTCCCTCGAAGCTGAAACTTTATCATAAATTTAGAATTCTTTGGCCAATAATTCATTTCTCTTTTAAAATTTAATTATATGCCCTTTTTGTAGAAGAGAAACCCATCAAACTATCAAAATACCAACAAACCAAAAAAAAGAGTCAACCAAAAAATCCTCAAAAATCACCACACCTCAAAACTAACCCATAAAGGATTTTGAAGCACAAATTATACATCTTTTACCAATTAATACTTTAAAAAGATTAAATCTTTCTTAGAAAATTTAATTGCCGATTTCAAAAATCAAACAAGGAAATACCGTTTTCCTATATCAGTAAAAGAAAAAAGGAAAAATAATGAATTATCCAACATTTTCGAGCTGGAAAAAATGGACAACCGAACCTCTTCTCCGCGACCTAACGCCTTCAGCTATGAAAATGGATCACCGAACTTCTTCTCCCACGTTTCGATCTGGAAATTTTTTTTTACTCGATTTCGTTTCTTTATTCATTTTAATTTTACTCATGCACTTGTGACACTGGGTTTTGGGGGCTTTAACTGGAGGTTGATTATTGTAGTTCACGTAATTATTATTATTATTTCACCTTATAATTCATATTTTTATACAGAAGTTGGAAATAAATATTCTTGGTTTTTCTACGAGTACCAGACTTCGCTCTACATATTTAATGGGATTCACAATTTCAAAGATAATAAAATGAGTAACTAAGTTGATTAAGCACCGTTGGCTTGCCTGACGGCGGCGTTAGGCGCCATCGCGATCAATAGTGAATTTTGGATCGGGATACCTGGTGTAGACATTGCTGGTCTTCTCGCAATTGGAGGTTATCCTGGGATCAATGTACACGTTGGTTATAATAAAAATGGAGTTCCATTTTGGATTTTCTTTGGAGGACTAAAGGGTTCTGAACCTACACTCATTGAGATTGCATTTGGCTTTGAACAAGCAACCAATATAAGGAAACCCCCTCCTCCACATCCTCACTAGGAATTACAAATTCAATTTCAATCTAAGATGTATTCACATCTCGAGTAATATTATCTACATCTATCTGCAGTTTTACCAAGCATGCAAGAGCTATTTTAAAATAGAAATCATGTGCTTATGTGGAATCTCTTAACCATTATCCTATAGATAAAAGAAATGATCAAAAGCGGTTGCGACATTGTCCCATATACCCACCGCCCACCCTCCCAATCGCAGATTCTACCACATGGATAACTACAGAAATGAAAAACTTACTGCTCTGAAATAGATTCGGGGTTGTATTGTTATTTTCTTGGTTATTATTATTGTGTGCTTCAGGATTGTGTCACTGTGTGGACAAGGAATTATTCATGGCAAGTGTTGTCATCTAGGGGTGTCAATGGATATTTAAAAATCGACTAACCCATCCCACACCAAACTAATTTTTAGGTTTCTTTTAATAAAATCGATAATTGGGGTAAGTTTTTTATTTTATAAAAATAAACCGAAAAAATACCGAACCGTACCGAATAAATTTACATGAAAAATATATTTATATATTAAGTTTAAAAATAAGAAAGCACTAATATTTTTCTTGGGCCTTGAAATATGAAAAAACGGTTACAAGCCAACAAGTAATTAAACTCAAAATCCTTATTCCCAAACCTATTATACTACTATTGAAACTAAATTATTTTCAGCATATCCACTAGCAAGACACAATGTATTCTAGTGATTATGAGTAGCAAACTACAATGTATTGAATATTTTTTCTTTCACATGACTTAAATTTATATTTTCGAATATTAAATCTTGTATAGACTTTATTCTTGAGTCCTAGCTTACTTAATATCCTTCCACTCGTGTGATTTATATTTTGTTTGTCTTTGCTTAGTTTCTTTTATGTTGTTGTCGAATAGTTGATAGATCTATACTCTGGCCATCTTTCATATTTTTCTTAATTCATCACCCTTTAAATAGTAAAAATGTCTATAGAGTTTTGGTAAGTCCTATAAAATTACGTATGTTGTTGTATTTTGCTTCTACTAGTGACTTTTAAGTAATATTTAACAAAAACAAAAATTAACCAAATTGTACCAATATTGAAGAAAAACCGACATGATTCGTACGGTTTCTAAAAGTTTATTTTTGGTAATACATAATAGAATAACCCAAAAATTGGTACCGTACAAATTTTGTAATCTAACCAATCGAACCGAACCATTGATAGCCCTATTGTCGTATGCTTCCTTTTGTGCCTCTACTCTATTTTTTATAATATTTTTTCAGACCTCATTTGTGGCACCATACTGAATATGTTGTTGTTGTCCAATTTTACAATATTTGAATATCTTTGTCCACCTTGCCTATGTTGTCTCTATTAGTGATGTGAATGATCAATTCTAGACAACAAACAATTTTATTCGCTTTGCTGAGTAAATACAACATAATGTGAAACACAGTAAATCAGTTAATCTTTGCCTGTCACGACCCAAAACCTAACATGTCGTGATGGCGCCTATCATGGAACTAGGCAAGCCGACATTTTCAATATGCTTTCATTATATATAGTAGAGGTGAACTAAAATAGTTAAATTTAACATAAGGTTTACATAACCATGGGGTAAAGAACCAAAACTCAAGTGCAGAATAATATCCCAACATCGAGGTGTCACTAAGTCATGAGCATCTATCAAAAATCTAGAAACAAAATCTACTACAGTTTGTGCCAAATTCCAAAAACAAGAGAAATAAGATGATAAGAAGGAGGAACAAGGATAGCGGACGTCGACAGCTATCTCGTAAGTCTCCGAAAGTCAGCCCGCGCACGAACTCAGCGACTGCTAGAACCGTACACACCTGGATCTGCACATGAAGTGCAGGGTGTAGCATGAGTACAACCAACTCAACAAGTAACATAATTAAATAAGGAACTGAGAAGCAGTGACGAGCTATGAAAATACAGTTCATTTTAAAAGTTTTCAGTAAAGAGAGAACATGATTTCAAATTCGGTAGTTTAAGTCAAATCAGCTCGAGCTCAACTTCCAAAATCTCACAATAACAACAGATAGCAACGAAGTACAACAATAATAAGAGCAAGTACAGTCACTCAACTCATCTCCACAACTAATACTCTCGGCTCTCATCCCTCAATACATACTTTCAATAGGTGCTTGCGCTCACTGGGGGTGTACAGACTCCGAATGGGTTCCTACAACCCAACGCTATATTGTTGCGACGTGCAACCCGACCAATTACTGTTGCGGCGTGCAGCCCAATCCAATACTGTTGCAGCGTGCAGCCCGATCCAAATACTGCTGCGGCATGCAGCCCGATCCAAAACTGTTGCGGCATGCAGCCCGATCCAATATATATATATATATATATATATATATATGGCCCGAAGGCTTGTTGCGGCGTGCAACCCGATCCAATATTATTGCGGCATGCAGCCCGATCTAAAATACCTCACATAGCTCGTAACTCGTCACTCAGGTCCTATCTCAGTCACTACCCTCTTGTTCTCACAGAATGTCACAACAAACAACCCAAACGAAGAATACAACAAGTAACAATAAGAAATGAGAGAGAGTTGAGATACAATACACAGATAATACGGTGACTGAGTACAAGATAACAATTCGCAGATAATTCAACAAGTATACGACTGTTATGGATCCCAATAGTGATATCATATGGCCTAAGCATGGTGTTTAACATGAAAGGCAGTCAATTACTCAAACAAGGAGAAACATGTAATAATAATGGACTATTTGACTTTACAGTCTCCCAGGACGGACCAAGTCTCAATACCTCACGGTGCACGCTCACACGCCCGTCACCTAGCATGTGCGCTACCTCTAGATATTCACATCATACAAATTCTCAGGGATGCATACCCTTAAGACCAGATTTAAGACTGTTACTTACCTCAACAACGTAGAAATCCTACTCCGAAATGCCCTCTCCTCTCGAATCGGCTACCAAATGCCTCGAATCTAGCCGCAAATAGTACAACACCATTAAAATAGGCTAAAGGGATCAATCCCACAAGAAAACCACTAAATTAGAACCAAAAATCTGAAATCGGCTCAACCCGCCCCCCCGGGCCCACGTCTCGAAACCCGACGAAAATCATAAAACCCGAAATTCCATTCACTCACGAGTCTAACCATACCAAATTTACCAAAAACCTGACATCAATTGCCCCTCCAAAACCCTAAAGTTCACTCTCCAATCCCCAAACCCTAAACCCCCAATTTTCACTTCAAAACCTCACTAATTAGGTGTAAAATCAATGGAAAAACACCATTACTAAAGATAAATAAGCTCAAGGAACTTACCTCAGTGATAACATCGAATTCCCTTTGAAAATATCCTCAAAAATCCCCAAATTCCGAGTTCCAAAATGTGAAAATGGGGAAAAAATCACGAAGTCCTCTATTTATAGTTTCTGCCCAGCAAAACCGCACCTACTGTCCTTTTGTCGCTTCTGCGATGCCGGACCTGCGGAATTTCCATCGCAGGTGCGGATCTCACTTAAACCCTCAGGTTCTGCATCTGCGGTCAACTACTTACACCTGCAGGTGCGCACCTGTGGGCCCTGCCCACTTTTGCGGTTCCTCCCCACTTAGGCCTTCTCCGCACCTGCGTGCTCGCAGATGCGCTCATTGTTGCGCATCTGCGCTTCCAGTCCAGCCCAGTCTTGCCCGCACCTACGACATCCTCCTCTCTTCTACAGGGTCTTACGTGCGGGCTCCCCACCGCAAGTGCGAAACACCAGAACACCAGAAAAATTTTCCATGCCTAAGTCCAAATTTCTTTTCGATGGGTATCTGAAACACCGCTGAGGCCCCCGGGACCTGAACAAAACCTACCAACAAGTCACATAACCCCATACGAACTTAGTCGAACCTTCGAATCACTCAAAACATCATCAAAACACCAAATTACACCCGGATTCAAGCCTAAGAACTTCTAAACTTCCAAATTTGGCAACGATGCCGAAACCTATCAAACCACATCCGATTGACCTCCAATTTTACACACAAGTCAAAAATGACACCACGAACCTACTCCAACTTCCGAAATTCCCTTCCGACCCCGATATCAAAATTTCCACTGCCGTCCAAAATCGCCGAAATTCCAATTTTCGCCAATTCAAGCCTAATTATACTACGGACCTCCAAATCACATTTCTGACGCGCTCCTAAGTCCAAAATCAACTAACGGATCTAACAGAACCATCAAAATTCAAATCTGATGTCGTTTATACATAAGTCGACCTCCGGTCGACTTTTCCAACTTAGGCTTCCCATTAAGAGGCTAAGTGTCTCAATTCACTCCGAAACCACTCCGAACCCAAACCAACCAGCCCGATAAGATATTATACAGATGTAAAGCACAAAAGAAGAAGAAATGGAGGAAACATGGCTATAACTCTCGAAACGACCAACTTGATCGTTACATCCTTCCCCTTTTAAACAAACGTTCGTTCTCGAACGCGTCTAGACGCATACCTTGAGTCTCAAATAGGTGTGGATATCTTCTCCGCATATCCCGCTCGGTCTCCCAAGTGGCCTCCTCCACATGCTGACCTCTCCACTACACCTTCACTGAAGCTATATCCTTTGACCTCAACTTTCGAACCTGCCGCTCCAAAACATGGGACGGATCACCGATATACTTCCGGAGCATAGAAACATGAAATACTGGATGCACATTTGACAAGCTAGGTGGTAAATCAAGCTTGTAAGCCACCTCCCCTATCCTCATAAGTACCTCAAAAGGCCCAATGAACTGGGGGCTCAACTTTCCCTTCTTCCCAAATCTCATAACACCCTTCATGGGTGATACCTTCAGCAAAACCTTCTCCCTGACCATGAAAGACACATCATGGACCTTCCTGTCTGCATAAATCTTCTGCCTAGACTGCGCCGTGCGAAGCCTCTCCTGAATAAATCTCACCTTGTCTAATGCATCCTGAACCAAGTCTGTACCCAAGAGCCTAGCCTCACCCTGCTCATCATCCCACCGGAGACCTACACCGCCTCCCATAAAAAGCCTTGTATGAAGCCATCTAAATACTCGACTGATAACTGTTGTTACATGCAAACTCTACGAGCGGCAAAAACTGGTCCCATGAATCCCCAAAATCAATGACACAAGCGCGTAACATGTCCTCCAATATCTGGATAGTGCGCTCAGATTGTCCGTCCGTCTGAGGGTGAAAGGTTATGCTCAACTCAACCTGAGTACCCAACTCTCGTTGCATGACCCTCCAAAACTGTGATGAAAATTGTGTGCCTCTATCTGAAATGATTGAAACTAAGTCACCATGAAGTCGAACAATCTCTCGGATGTAAATCTAAGCCAACCGCTCTGAAGAGTAGGTAGTACCAATTGGAATGAAGTGCGCGGACTTGGTCAACTGATCCACAATCACCCAAATAGCATCAAACTTCCTCAAAGTCCGTGGGAGCCCAACTACAAAATCTATGGTGATCCGCTCCCACTTCCACTCTGGGATCTCTAACCTCTGAAGCAAGCCACCCGGTCTCTGATGCTCATACTTAACCTGGTGACAGTTGAGACACCGAGCCACAAACCCAACTATATCCTTCTTCATCCTCCGCCACCAATAGTGCTGTCTCAAATCCTAGTACATCTTCACGGCACCTGGATGGATGGAATACCGCGAGCTGTGGGCCTCCTCAAGAATCAACTCTCAAAGCCCATACATATTGGGCACACATATCTAGCCTTGCATCCTCAACACGCCATCATCACCAATAGTCACATCTCTAGAATTACCTCACCGAACCCTGTCCTGAAGGACGAGCAGATGGGGGTCATCATACTGACGCTCCCTGATACGGTCATAAAGGTAAGACCTAGAGACCACACAAGCCAATACTCAACTTGGCTCTGAAATATCCAATCTAACAAGCTTGCTAGCTAAGGCCTGAATGTCCAATGCTAGAGGTCTCTCGCTGTGAGAAGATACGCTAAAATCCCCAAACTCTCCGCCCGGAGACTCAATGCATCGGCCACCATATTGGCCTTCCAGGGATGGTAAAAAATAGTGATATCATAGTCCTTAAGAAGCCCAACCACCTCCGGTGACGCAAGTTAAGATCCTTTTGCTTTAACAGATGCTTCAAACTCCGGTGATTAGTATAGATCTCACAATGAACCCCGTACAAATAGTGTCGCCAAATATTTAAGGCGTGAACAATAGCTGCTAACTCAAAATCATGGATAGGATAGTTCTTCTCATGGGTCTTCAACTGGCGCGAAGCATAAGCAATCAGTCTACCCTCCTGCATCAGAATACATCTAATATTTATTCGCGAGGCATCCAATACACTGTGTAAGAACCAGTAGCTAATGGCAGAACTAGAACTGGAGTCGTGGTCAAAGCAGTTTTGAGCTTTGGAAAGCTCTCCTCGAACTCATTCGACCACCTGAATGGAGAACCCTTTTGGGTCAATTTGGTCAAGGGCGATGCAATAGATGAGAAACCATCCACAAAACGCCAGTAATAGCCCGCCAAACCAAGAAAGATCCTAATCTCTATGGTTGAGGACGGTCTGGGCCAACTCTGCACCGCCTATATCTTCTTCGGATCCACCTAAATACCCTCACTGAACACCACGTTCCCCAAGAACGCCACTGAACCGAGCCAAAACTCACACTTGGAGAACTTTGCATAAAGCTTCTCCTCCCTCAATCTCTGTAACACAATCCTCAGATATTGGGCATGCTCCTCATGGCTACGAGAGTACACCAGGATGTCATCAATGAATACAATAGCGAATGAGTCCAAATAAGGCTGAAACACATTGTTCATCAAATGCATGAACGATGTTGCGGCATTGGTCAGCCCAAAAGACATCATAAGGAACTGATAATGGCCATATCGAGTCCTGAAAGTTGTCTTAAGAATATTCGAATCTCGAATCTTTAGCTGGTGATACCCTGACCTCAAATCAATCTCGGAGAACACCCATCCTGATAATTGTTCTTGATTGTAACCTTGTTCAACTGTCTGTAATCAATGCACATCCTCATAGAACCATCCTTCTTCTTCACAAATAGAATCGGTGCACCCTAAGGTGAAACACTAGGCCAAATAAACCTCTTCTCAAGGAGTTCCTGAAGTTGTTCTTTCAACTCCTTTAACTCCGCCGGTGCCATACGATATGGTGGAATATAAATGGGCTGAGTGCCCGGCACCAAATCAATACTGAAATCAATATCCCTGTCAAAATGGCATGCCCGACAGGTCTGCGGGAAACACATCCAAAAAATCACGCACTACCGGCACAAAATCAATGGCAGAAGTCTCTGCACTAACATCTCTCACAAAATCCAAATAAGATAGACATCCCTTCTCAACCATCCGCCGAGCCTTCAAGTATGAAATCACTCTACTAGGTACATAGTCTATAGAACCGCTCCACTTAACCCTCGGCAACCCCGGCATCGCCTATGTCACAGTCTTAGCGTGACAATCTAGAACATCATGACATGGAGATAACCAATACATACCCAATCTCACATCAAAATCAACCATATTGAGCATCAAAAGATCCACTTTGGTCTCCAAACCCCCAATAGTCACCACACATGACCAATATACGCGGTCCACAATAATAGTATCGCCCACAGGAGTAGATACATGAACAGATAAAACTAAAGACTCACGAGGCATATCCAAAAAATGAGCAAAATACGAGGAAACATATGAATAAGTGGAACCAGGGTCAAATAATACATAGGCATCTCTGTGGCAAACTGAGACAATACCTATAATCATAACATTTAAAGCAATGGCATCTGGTCTGGCAGGGAGGGCATAGAAACGGGCCTGGCCACCCCTTGATTAGCCTCCTCCTCTCGGGCAACCCTTAGCTGACTGAGCTCCACCCCTAGTTGGTTGGGCTGGTGGTGGAGGAATTGGTGTTTATGACATATATTGGATCCTCTATGGAGCGGTGTCTCCCACTATACGGGGACACACTCTCCTCATGTGACCAAACTCCCCACACTCATAGCAACTCCCCGGTGCTGGTGCTGGGGACTGAAGGGAGCCCCGACCACCAGGATAACAGGTAGAAAGATGTGGCATAGACAAACCCTGGCCTGATGGAGCACGAGAAAAATTCTATGCTGGAAGGGCACCGAGAGATGAACGGACCTGCTGATAACTATGAGAACCATGACTAGATGATGCACCACGGTGAACTAGGCGAGCTGTCTGAGCATGTGTTAAAGGACGACCTCTACCGTGTTGGAATTGACCCCTAAAAGGAGCACCGCTAAATCCACCCTGTCCACGAGTCCTCTTGGCCTCCCTCTCAACCCTCTCCTGACTACAAACCATCTCAATCTTCCAAGCAATGTCGACAACCTCATCAAAGGTAGCACCAGACACTCTCTCCGGTCATAAGCAATCGCAACTGATAAGTGAGGCCATCTATAAACCTTCTGATCCTCTCCCTGTCTGTGGGAACCAACCAGATAGCATGTCCGTCCAACTCTGAGAATCGCATCTCATACTGCGTCACAGACATATCACCCTGACGAAGCTGCTCAAACTGTCTGCGCATCTCCTCTCAACGAGACTGAGGCACGAGACTGCGAGCCGACATTCTCAATATGCTTTCATTATATATAATAGAGGTGAACTAAAACAATTAAATTTAATAGTTTTACATAACCACGGGGTAAAGACCCAAAACTCAAGTGCGGAATAATAGCCCGACATCAGGGTGTCACTAAGTTATGAGCGTCTAAAAAAAATCAAGAAATAAAATCTACTACAACTTGTGCCCAATGCCAAAAACAAAATAAATAAGATGATAAGAAGGAGGAACAAGGACTGCGGATGCCGACAGCTACCTCGTAAGTTTTCGAAAGTCATCCCGCGCACGAACTCAGCGACCGTTTGAACCGTACACACCTGGATCTGCACATGAAGTGCAGGGTGTAGCATGGGTATAAACAACTCAGCAAGTAATAGAATTAAATAAGGAAGTGAGAAGCAGTGACGAGCTATGAAAATATAGTTCATTCAAAAGTTTTTAGTAAAGAGAGAACATGCTTTCAAATATGGTAGTTTAAGTCAAATCAGCTCGAGCTCAGGTAAAACAATATGAAACTTCCAGAATCTCACAACAACCATAGATAGCAACGAAGTGCAACAATAATAAGAGAAAGTACAACCTCTCAAGGCAACATTCACTCAACTCATCTCCACAACTCATACTCTCGACTCTTAGCCCTCAATACACACTCTCAATTAGGGTTGTGCACGGATCAGATCAGATCAGATCAGACTTAGTGTATTTCAAATTCGGATTTCGGATTTTGGATTCTGGAAAAGGCAATCCGAATTTGATCCAAATTAAAATTGAATCGGATCGGATTTTAAACTTTGGATCGGATAATTTTCAGATTGTCGGATTTGTCACGACACCAACCGATGGGACGCGATGGGCACCCTATACCTTACTCAACCGTGTACCAACATAACGTATCTTTTCATGTCATACTATCATAGATAACTGAGCCGGAAGGCTGACGTGAGATAAGTAGAATAGAACATATGATACCAACTTAAACATAAGACATACGGGCATATAAGACGAAAATGACCACTCGTATATTGAACATGGGCCGACAAGGCCATACAATCTTTTACATACATGACATCTATCTACAAGCCTCTAAGAATACATAATTTTCATAAAGGTCGGGACAGAGTCCCGCCATACTAAACAATACACGTCTAAATCATACTAACCAAACAAGCAACTCCGAGCAAATGAAGCGCACCAACATCTTCTGCTGAGCTGATAGCCTACTTGGAGGACTCTTGACTTGTCTATCGGGACCTACGGACATGAAACGCAGCGTCCCCAGGAAAAAAGGACGTCAGTACGAATAATGTACCGAGTATGTAAGGCACATATATAACAGGCATGGAAGAAATCTAGAGTAAATGACTCAAGCTGTAACTCCAGATAACTCTGTAATTCATGAAATAATTATAGTGTCATCCATATGCGTATGAATGTCATGTCATGCATAGGTACTTGTTTTATAACATCATCAGGCCTCTGAGGGCATTCCATCATATCATCTCGGCCACTGTGGGCAAAATTATCAACGTATACCAGCTGATCAGGTGGTGGTGCGTATAACGCCATAACCTTTACCATATCCCATATACATACATATATATATATATATATATAAATACGCGTATATAACACCATCTGGTCATGGGTCAATGTGCATGTATAAATGCATGAAATGCATATGAAATACGTTAATAAAATCTCTCGGTACGTCATAAGACCATTTTGCCTCTGAGTAATACCATGAAATAAACTTTACCAACTTACGTATTTTTGAGACCCATGAATAGATGATAGAATAATATGATATATGGGAGGATAAGAATATACACATTTCTAGCATTTCTATGAATAGAGTAATTTATGGAAGTTGTGCCTTTTCTCGTTTCGTTTATGTCGTATAGATCATGCCAAAAATAAAGAAGGGATAGCCTTAACATACCTTAGCCGATTCTCTTGACAATCCTTCTAACACACGTCTATTGCGATAAAACACGGAACAACTCGTATGAAAAGCTCGAAGCAATCACGTTGCTATGCAAAGAAAATCTTGGCTGAAACTTTTCCTTAAGCACTTAGCAACACCATTGCTATTTAGGAAATGAACTAAGGTTGGGCTTATGGCTTGAATAGTAAAGTTTCTTGGATTTTAAGGTTTATATGTAAGCTTGAATTGTACAGTTCCTGAACAACGTTGGTTATTTGGATTGTAATTTGAATTGTAAAGATCTTAAAAAAATCTCTTTCCTTAAAAGAATAAGGTGACTCGTGTTCCTATTTCTCTAAATCATGCCACCTATTAGTAAAGACTTATGAGTCATTTTAAATTAAAAGGAGGGGCTTCCATCTCATGCTTTGTAATACTTATCCAATATATCTCCAATTAATTAGGTAATGTCCCGTTACCCGTTAATTAACCAATTACCCGCATAATTAAAAATCGTCTCAACTTACTTAAAATACTACTTACTTTTAACATTTTTCCATGTGGTACCTTGTATGACACTAGTCCATAAATACCGGGTATTATAGCTTGGGCCGTATTTTATCCCAAAATGCCAAATTTCGACGAAATTCGTTTCCTTCGATTTACTTACCCTTTCACCTTCTCGAATTTACTCATCACTTGTTTTAAATAGCATAATCCTTATAATCTCCAAATAGTATTTTTCCTTGGAGTAATGTCAATTACCTTACGACAAATTCAACGTACAATACTACAGGGTGCAACATCGTCGTAATTTAATACTCGAAGCGTAACATCATCGTAATGTAATAATGCAAGGCGTAACATCATTGTAATATAACACTGCGGGACGTAATATCGACGTAATATTGCGGGGCGTAACATCAATCCCCTCTTTGAAACATTCGTCCTCGAATGTTGATTGATGCCCTTATCATTTTCATAACTTATAGATCTTGTGAATACCTTAATACTCTCCTTCTCATTTAGGTAGTTGTTCTGTGAATAAATCCAAAGGCCAAGGCGTTCCCCCCTTTAAGTCTCTTTCTTACACCACGACTTGTAGTCGGAATCCTTCTAATATCCTAACTGTTGCTACCTTCTATCATGCATCTTGTACGACTCTAACTTTGTATGTGCGCTTATGCGACTCTTCTCTTCTCTTTCCTCTAGCTTTTAGCCAATCTCTAGGCTTTACTTTGTGCACATATATAAAATTATGTCAAGTTGTCCCTCTGGGCGTCATTAGCTTTACTTCATCTAAGTAGGCCACACTATACTATAATTCTTACTTCGATTTATCGTTACTCAGGTCTGCTACCAAACTCCAGGTTACTTTCGTTGCTTATTCTATAAGCATAAAGTTAAGTCTTTTAACGCTTCTTCATTACTGTTCATCTTAGGACTGATGGCCTAATCTCATCTCGTACTTTGCAGCTTTTGGCAATCCATTGTTGATTCACCTCAATGGTGATCTTTAATCTTCCATTGATAACTTGAAACTTCTTACATAATATATTGCCACTAGGGCTTACGTTGCATCGTGGAACATTTGAAATGATTTTCTTAATCCACCTGGGGGCGATACTGTACTTCCATAACCCTATCTCATATCATAGTCATCCCAATGACTTGCCTTACATAGGTATTTTAATTCTGTACAATTCATGAACTCATTACTCAATCGGAGGCTCAAACGTCATCCTTTATTTATCATAATTGTAACCTTATTCTACTACCAGGGCAACATTCCGTTTCTTTTAAATGCTATTAGTCTTAGACTCTTTTTGAGTTTGTTTATGCTATGCTGAGCTTTCAATAGCTTAAAGAAACCATCAACTCCTATGTTTTCACGGGCTTAGTTCCGAGGACTTACCCATTTTCGTCACCTTCTCACTTGCCTTCTTCTTATCCCTACTCTTGTCTTTATAAAACCTTGTCGTTCTATCATACTTTAGTTTGCGATCGATTCCCTTATGCTCTTTTGGAACATCGAGACGTCACATCGTCTCTAACTCTTCTTTTACTCTCTAATTAGACCTTTCGGTACTTATAAACCATAGGCTGGAAGGTACGTCACTAATGACGTTGTTATCATTCCTGGATATTGAATCCTAGTGCTTCTAGCCTTCTATTCGAAGCATGGACTATTCACGATCTTCTGCCCTTGAGTATCTTGTACGTTGTTCACTTTTACCTTACTCACCTTAAAATCTCGTATCGAATCTCTTTCATGACCTCCCTTCCACATAGGTATAATTCACATCCATAATTTGAAGCTCTATTATAATACTTGCACCTCTGGTGCCTATACAATCAGGTGGGAGCTCCATACTGAATTCTTGTGAGGCTGGTATTCTTCTAACTAGCTTTATCGTAGAGTCATTATAGAATATGGTTATTATACTATCCCTTTGGTACCTCTGATATTAAGAGTGATCCTGTAATGTTCTCAATCACAATTTCTATAATTTTTCGGGTCCAATAATCAGATTCCTGATGTACTTCGTTGATTTATCTCTTTAGTTTCCTCCTTTTTATGATCAACCTTTATGTTGGCTTAAGCTACCTCCCGATCTGCGGTTCATGGTATTAGTTATTACTTTTAGCCTTTCACGGGCGCTGAGGAATATCCATGATACAATCCTTTAATAATTCAATCCCTAGTCTATGACCTGGGCTTAATTCTTTCTTTTAACTTATACTGAAATCTTCTATGGTTGTATATGCTGCATGTGTAAAACTCCAAACTCTTAAGAGCGTTTTATAACGTAATCCACTCTGAATCATTGATCGAATAATTTCTTTCGTTTCACCTTAGCTTTCTCTAAACGTAGGCTTTTGCTTTTCCTGGTCTTTCTTCCCCCTTTCGTGTGCATACTTAGCTTATCTTAGTGCCCATGCATATTGGAATTCTATACAACTCATATGATCCTGGATATCACTTATGATTTTACTTCCCGTTCATTAGCCACGGTAGGTGCTATTTTCTTATGGAGTCCATATAATGTTGTTGTGAGACTGTTATTATAAGACCATTCCCTCCTTAGGTCACTGAGCTTAGGTTGAAGCCTTCTTCCTTACTTTCTCAGCTAGTCTTTCATTGTAGTATTTAGGGAGGATCCTTTGACTCTTGTAAAGCCGTGAGCTCATTACATGGTATACTCAACAGACCTTTTGATGTACTTCCTTGCCTATAATTATCTGTAGTTACTTACTGCCACCCCTTGTACTTGTAGGGTTGCTTCTGAAATTGATTTTGACTGACTTCCCAGTGGCACTTTCTTTTATCTCCGTAACACTCATATGGTACCTTTAACTACCCCAAATACTATCTAAATATTTCTCAATGATCACGATGTCATAACTGCGAGGCTGAATTCACTATATTGGGTTTTACTATGTTTATCCTGCACGATCTGCTGACTCGTTTTTAATCACTTGTTTAGCCATAACTAGGCTCTTCTCGAACCAATTACTAACTACTTGTTGGCCCATTCTCATATTAATTTTTCTTGTAATATTTCTTGAGTTATTTTCTTTGTCTTAACTTACATCTCACACTGGCTCCTTATATATCAATAACATCTTGGGCAGGGACCCTTACTTCCTTTCCTTGACGCCGTGCTTGCATAATGTTCTGGAATCGTAACATATCCGTAAGATTTGAATACATTCAATCTCATCCATTTCATTTTTATAGCATTCTTCCTTTACCATTCCATAGTTACTAGAACCACTTAATTTTGACTTAATTTCACATCACTCCATATTCCCCCTTTAGGGGAGTACTAAGATCTAGAGCTACGATGATCTAAGTATAGATGTTTTACCACATCACCTTTGGCGTCTTTTCACGTCATCGGTGAACCTTACTCGCTTTGCGGTAATCCTTCTGTACCAAGGATACCAAATTTCCTTGCTCACGAGGGTGAGACTTAGTGTAAGTGGCACACATAGTTCCTTAAGTTTAACTTTACTCACATCACTTGCTTTAGGGAAGCATCTGCATGAACGATCATTCTCTGAATTTCTCATGAATCTTTTTCTGTTGTCTATTCTGTTATTACCAGAACGAAATCTGAAATTCTCATGATGCCGACTATTATCAAATCACTCAGTCCCTAATTCATATTTACTTTATCTGGTTCACCAGCCCATACTGATCTCTATTATTCTGGGGTTTAGCTTTTCCTATTGGTAATCACGTTAGAGTCACGAACTTACTTCTTGAAATGAGGATATGAATTCATGGCCTATACTCTTTTGTTGTCTTAAGGACTATCACATTTTGTCTCTTCCTCCACCTGACTATGGACTCGGTAATACCGTCATCTTTTTGATCAACTGCTGCCATCCATGTATCGCATCTTACTCATAATCCTTCCTTATCTCTCTTCTCATTACTCTGCTAATATTTCTGCCTATCCCTTTCTTGTGAAAACTTTAGCAAGACATTCTTTTGCTTTTTGCTCCCCTTGCTTCATCAATCGGCTCTTTGGGTTGCTCAACGTCCTTGCTCTACTAGGGACGAGAGTCACATTAAGGTAATATTTATCCCTTCCAGGCTTTCAGTGCCTATCTTCTGAAATTTTTTTCCGATCATGTTAGTATACACATCTAATTGTAATATTCTAGAGTGCACCATCTGGGTGTCTCAATAGAATATCTATCATCACATTTTTATTACCTTTCAAAAATGTCAACTAACACAAACAATCCATTCACCATTTTGAGTTACTCTAACCCCAGACAGATCCCGATCTTCCGTCCTTTTCTTAAACTACACCTGTTAGCCCCCATAGGGCATAACTGAGATAGGTAAGACCAATTGTACATACCTCTGTTACTGTTGAATATAACTCAAAAAGCTTATATTCCTCTGCTTGAATTATAAACACTGTTAACCTTCATTAACCGAGCGCCTCGTACTCTTCTTCATCTTACTTCTTTTGCTTGTTGAAAATTGTATTTATATTCTAAATCTTTCATTGTCTTTCACCATTAAGGTGGATAGGTATTCTTGCCTCAAGACTCCTTATCAAGAGAGGCTTACACCTTTCAGTACGCAGATGATCTACTGAAGACCTCACATTTACTTATCATAAGCATGATGCAAAGTCGAGTTCCTCTGACTCAACTCTTCCATAGCCATGTCTTTTACAAACCGTCTTTCTGGATGTAGGTATCATCTTATTATGAATAAAATAGAAGTTAGGAATTTGAATTCTAACAACTGAGCTCTACCACACGATCTAGAGTAAGAAGAAAGAGTTACAGTCCTAAATGCCATGCAGCCTCCTGCTTATAAGTGTGGTGCACGACACACTCATAAACAAGACTCCACTAGACATAGCTTGTAGACTCCCTAGGACAGAACTGCTCTGATACCACTTTTGTCACGACCCCAACCGATGGGTCGCGACGGGCACCTGGTACCTTAATCAACCGAGTACCAACATAACATATCTTTTCATGTCATACTATCATAGATAACAGACCTGGAAGTCTGCCGTGAGTTAAGTAGAATACAACATGTGATACCAACTTATACATAAGACATACGGACCTATAAGACCAAAATAACCACTCGTATATCGAACATGGGCCGACAAGGCGATACAATCTTTTATGTACATGACATCTGACTAAGAGCCTCTAAGAAGACATAATTTTCATAAAGGTCGGGACAGAGTCCCGCCATACCAAACAATACACGTCTAAATCATACTAACCAAACAAGCAACTCCGAGCAAATGGAGCACACCAACATCTTCTGCTGAGCTGATAGCCTAATTGGAGGACTCTCGACCTGTCTATCAGAACCTGCGGGCATGAAACGCAGCATCCCCAGGAAAAAGGGACGTCAGTACGAATAATGTACCCAGTATGTAAGGCACATATATAACAAACATGGAAGAAATATAAAGTAAATGACTCAACCTGTAAGTCCAGATAACTCTGTAATTCATGAAATAATTATAGTGTCATGCATATGCGTATGAATGTCATGTCGTGAATAGGTACATGTTTCATAACATCATCAGGCGTCAGAGGGAATTCCATCATATCATCTCGGCCACTGTGGGCAAAATCATCAACGTATACCAGCTGATCAGTTGGTGGTGCGTATATAACGCCATAACCTTTCTCATATCTCATATACATATATATACACATATATACACGTATATAACGCCATCTGGTCATGGGTCAATGTGCATGTATAAATGCATGGAATGCATATAAAATACGTTAATAAAATCTCTCGGTACGTCATAAGACCATTTTGCCTCTGATTAATACCATGAAATAAACTTTACCAACTTACGTATTTTTGAGACTCATGAATAGATGATAGAATAAAATGACATATGGGAGGATAATAATATACACATCTCTAGAATTTCTACGAATAGAGTAATTTATGGAAGTTGTGCATTTTCTCGTTTCGTTTATGTCGTATAGATCATGCCAAAAGGAAAGAAGGGATAACCTTAACAACCTTAGCCGATTCTCTTGACAATCCTTCTAACACACGTCAATTGAGATAAAACACGGAACAACTCGTATGAAAAGATCGAAGCAATCACGTTGCTATGCAAAGAAAATCTTGGCTGAAACTTTTCCTTAAGCACTTAGCAACAACGTTACTATTTAGGAAGTGAACTAAAGTTGGGCTTATGGCTTGAATTGTAAATTTTCTTGGATTGTAAGGTTTATATGTAAGCTTGAATTGTACAGTTCTTGAATAACGTTATTAATTTGGATAGTAATTTGAAATGTAAAGATCTTAAAAGAATATCTTTCCTTAAAAGAATAAGGTGACTCATGTTCCTATTTCTCTAAATCACGCCACCTATTATTAATGACTTATGAATCATTTTAAATTAAAAGTAAGGGCTTCCATCTCATGCTTTGTAATACTTATCCAATATATCCCCAATTAATTAGGTAATGTCCCATTACTCGGTAATTAATCAATTACCCGAATAATTAAAAATTATCTCAACTTACATAAAATACTACTTACTTTTAAAACACCTTATACATCATACTATTATGTCCATTTGGTACCTTGTATGACACTAGCCCATAAATATCGGGTATTATAGCTCGGACCATATTTTATCCCAAAATGCCAAATTTCGACGAAATTCGTATCCTTCGATTTACTTACCCTCTCACCTTCTCGAATTTACTCATCACTTGTTTGAAATAGCATAATCCTTATAATCTTCAAATAATCTTTTTCCTTAGAGTAATGTCAATTACCTTAAGACAAATTCAACGTACAATACTACAGGGTGAAACATCGTCGTAATTTAATACTGCGAATGTAACATCATCGTAATGTAATACTGCAAGGCATAACATCATCGTAATATAATACTGCGGGGCGTAATATCGACGTAATATTGCGGGGCGTAACAGGATCGGATTGTCTCTCAATTAAGTCATACTCACCGTTCACCAAAGACATTTTAAGAGATGCTAAATTAAGTCATACTCACAAGATTGCTGGTTAGGACTTAGTACTTAAGTTAGGAGAAAAGAAAACACCTTGTTATTTTGATTAAGTTAGGAGAAAACACCTTATTGCTGAACCATTCAATCAGAATAAAAAACATTAAGCGAATAAACACCATTCATCTCCTAAAATACTATTCAATCAGAAAACACCATTCATCTCCTAAAACAGTTTAACCATTCATCTCCAGTTGAGACTTGAGACTTGAGAGGATGAAGGTCGTTTGCGTCGGTTGAGATTTGGACTTTGGAGTTCACTGAAGAGTGAAGAGAGGTGGAAGTTTGAGACTTTGAGATTCTTCAGTCTTCACTGAAAAGAGGTGGAAGAGCGGCGGAATTTTGAGACTTTGAGACTCTTCAGTTTTCACTGAAAAGAGGTGAAAATATGTGAGAGAGAAATAGATCGATATAACCTAAGTGAGTGAGGGGCGGTCTGAAAATTGAATAAGCCTAACCCTAAAATTTTAGTGTATTATTTATATAGGTCCATATAATTTAGAATTTTTGATCGGATTGGATTAAAATCATACCAATCGGAATCCAATCCAAAAATCCGAAATTTTATAAAACATAATCCGTATCTAATTCGAAAATCCGAAATAAAGTGGATCGGATCGGATTTTGAATATTCGATCCAAATGCACAACCCTACTCCCAATATGTACCTGCACTCACTGGGGTGTACAGACTCCGGAGAGGCTCCTACAGCCCAAGTGCTATATTGCCGCAGCGTGCAGCCCAACCCAATACTGCTTCGATGTGCAACCCAATCCAATACTGTTGTGGCGTGCAACCCGATCCAAATACTGATGCGGCATGCAGCCCGATCCAATATATATATCCCGAAGGCTTATTGCGGCTTGAAACCCGATCCAATATTGTTGTGGTGTGCATCCCGATCCAAAATACCTCACATAGCTCACAACTCGTCACTCAGGCCTTATCTCAGTCACTACCCTCTCCAGCCTCTCGGACTCATAGAACATTACAATAAACAACCCAAATAGAGAATACAATAAGTATCAACAAAAAAGGAGAGAGAGCTGAGATATAATACACATGTAAGATGGTGACTGAGTACAAGACAACAATTAACAGTCAATTCAAAAAGTATACAACTGTTGCGGGTCCCAACAGTGATATCATATGGCCTAAACATGGTTTTTAACATGAAAGGCAGGCAATTACTCAAACAAGGAGAAACTGGTAATAATAATGGACTATTTGACTTTACAGTCTCCCAGGACGGACCAAGTCTCAATCCCTCACGGTGCACGCTCACACGCCCGTCACCTAGCATGTGCACCACCTCTAAATATTCACATCATACAAATTCTCGAGGTTTCATACCCTCAAGACCAGATTTAAGACTGTTACTTACCTCAACAACATAGAAATCCTACTCTGAAATGCTTCTCGAATCGGCCTCCAAATGCACTGAATCTAGCCACAAACAGTATAACACCATTAAAATAGGCTAAAGGGATCAATCCCACAAGAAAACTACTAAATTAGAACCAAAAATCTGAAATTTCTCAACCCGGCCCCTCGTGCCCACGTCTCGAAACCCGACGAAAATCACAAAACCCGAAAGCAAATTCACTCACGAGTCTAACCATACCAAATTTACCAAAATCTAACCTCAATTTCCCCTCCAAAACCCCAAAGTTCACTCTCCAATCCCCAAACCCTAAACCCCCATTTTCACTTCAAAACCTCACTATTTAGGTGTAAAATCAATGGAAAAACACCATTACTAAAGATAAATAGGCTCAAGGAACTTACCTCAGTTATAACCTCGAATTCCCTTCGAAAATCTCCTCCAAAATCCCCAAAGTCCGAGTTCCAAAATGTGAAAATGGGGAAAAAATCTCGAAGTCCTCTATTTATAATTTCTACCCAGCAAAACCGCACATGCGGTCCTTTTGTCGCTTCTGCGACGCCGCACCTGCGGAATTTCCATCGCAGGTGCGGATCTCACTTAAACCCCAGGTTCCGCATCTGCGGTCAACTACTCTCACTTGCGGGTGCGCACCTGCGGGCCCTGCCCGCTTCTGCGGTTCCTCCCCACTCAGGACTTCTCCGCATCTGCGACTCCACTTCCGCACCTGCGTGCTTGCATATGCGCTCATTCCTCCGCATCCGCGCTTCCAGTCCAGCTCAGGATTGCCGGCACCTGCGATCTCCTCGCTTTTGCGGAGTCGCACCTGCGGGCTCCCCACCGCAGGTGCGAAGCCCTAGAACACTAGAAAAATCTGACATGCCTAAGTCCAAAATTTCTGTTCGATGGGTATCCGAAACATCCCGAGGCCCCCCGGACCTGAACCAAACCTACCAACAAGTCATATAACCTCATACGAACTTAGTCGAACCTTTGAATATCACCAAAACATCAAAATACGAAATTAGTCGAACCTTCGAATATCACCAAAACATCAAATTACACTTGGATTCAAGCCTAAGAACTTCTAAACTTCTGAATTTCGCAAACTACGCTGAAACGAATCAAGCCATATCTGATTGATCTCAAATTTTACACACAAGTCAAAAATGACACCACGAACCTACTCCAACTTCCGAAATTCTATTCCAATCCCGATATCAAAATTTTCACCGCCGTCCAAAATCGCCAAAATTCTAACTTTCACCAATTCAAGCTTAATTCTACTACGGACCTCAAAATCACATTCTGGATGCGCTTCTAAGTCCAAAATCACCTAACGGAACCATCAAAATTCAAATCCGATATTGTTTACACACAAGTTGACATCTGATCGACTTTTTCAACTTAAGCTTCTGATTAAGAGACTAACTGTCTCAATTCACTCCGAAACCACTCCGGACCCAAATCAACTAGCCTGATAAGATATTATACAATTGTAAAGCACAAAAGAAGCAGAAATGGGGAAAATGAGGCTATAACTCTCGAAACAACCGGCCGGGTCGTTACATCGCCATAACATGTACGAACATTAAGGTGCATGCCCCAGTCACTGAGTTTGTTTGCATCCATGGTTGAATGGTTAAATCACCCAATTCATATTTTGTGTATTCGTAGGTTCAATTTCTACTGGTTGCATACCAATGGGACCCTCCAATAAATCTATTAGAATTGGCTCTTTATCAATTGAATTTTATCATCCATACATAATGAATTGATGTGATATTTTCATATCATAGTGAACAATGAGAACTAGCATTCTTTTTAAGACTATAACTCGTAAGGAAGAGAATCAATTTATGGATGGAATCAAAAAAACATTTACCACCAATTAGATAATATGCAAAACAACTGCTCCAATATTAAGAAATATCTCTCATTTTTTCAGCAGCTCATCTTCTCAACTGTAGAGCATCTTCCTGATGCTCTTGGAGTTAGCAACTTCTCACAATTTCTTACTGTATTTAATGGTATGCCGTATGTCTAAATATTCTAGTTTTGACGTATACCATGGCGTGATAGTTAGTCGCCAAATACAGAGATATTCTGCTTATTGATCTCATTTCCCTTTAATATAGTCTTTTTGCTTGATCTTGGGTTGACTCACAGGGGCAGATTTAACGTTGTATTGATGGTGCACGTGAGCTCATGGTCTTTCCGTCAAATTAAGTATTTTATGTATGTATTTTCTAGAATTGATCTAATATTATTTTACTGGCACTCCAAAAAGAGCGCTTAGTTATTTATCCGAAGGATTAATGATCTATTTCCACTTAAAACTTTTTTTCCTTCTTTTTATTAGCGAAGCACTCATGTTCTAAAAAATCTTAGATCCGCCTCTAGTCGACTCTTTTACAAGGACATGAATTCAGGTTTTTGCTTTCCTTTCTAATAATCAGCACACATCAGACATAAATCAGAACACCTTAGTATATAAGTCATGTTTTATTCGTCTGAATATTTTTCAGATTCGAAACAAATTTCATTTATACAATTCAGCAGTGAGAAAAAGGGAATAGTCATCAGTGAGTTCTTCATTCACATGCAAAGTTGAGACGAATGCAAATATCTCAACTTTGTAATTTTGATTACTGAATGATGTTTTTCAGCTTCATTCTTCAGCTTTGTAATTGTTAGACTTCATCATATTGCTGATGTAAATGCCAATTCCAAGAACCAAAAGAGCAATCAGAGTCATATTCATCACTTTCCTTGGTATCTTCAGCTTCTCAGCTGGAGCAACTCCAGTTCCAATGTTTGTATCATTTTCACGTTTACTGTCATAACTTGGTTTCTTTCCATCTTCAACAGTTTTACTATTCTCAGCAGGATCTTTTCCTGGCAGATCTTTAGCTTCTGTTGTTTGTTCATTCGTTTTAGGTTTTGGTTCTTCTTTTTCTGGTTCTTTGGCCGGGGCGTTATCAGCTTCAGCCTGCTTAGGCAATTCTTGGCCTTTCGGTTGTTCATCGTCTTTCTTTTGAGCCTGTTGTTCATGATCTGCTGGTTTCTTGGGCAGTTGAGTATCAGGGGTTGGCAATTCTTTATCCTTTTTTTCTGCTGAAGTTATCAGTTTTGGTTGTTTAACATAAAGAATGCCATTTTCAAACTTTGCACTGATTTTGTTTTTGTCACAGTTTTCTGAAACAGGGAAATCCTTCTGGAAACGAAGCCATTTGTTCTGTCCTACTGGCCTTTGTCCACTGATCTTCAGAATTCCTGATTTGGTCAGTTGAACCCTCACTTGTTCCTTTCTGAAACCTACCAAAAATTCAATGTTTTTTGCAACAGATAATCAAACTTGAGAATGAATGTGATAAAAGGCCATAAAATAAGCTATACATTAAAATGTGACAGTTTCATCCCATTATGGCATCTGGTTTTTTTGTGGGGTTCCCATGAAAATAATGACACTGTGCTAAGGAACATAAATTATCTGCATTTCTTCTTTTTTCGTAATATTACATACACAAAAAGGTTGGGAAAACTATAAAGTATAGCCGCTATTAAAAATAATAACCGATAAAATGTATATTAATGTATAATATACAAAAAAAAAAAAAAAATACATAATTAGTATATATGTTTTGTATATTGCCTAGCGGATATAATTATTTTTGGCCGACCAGCTAAATGTTTAACTTGCCCAAAAAGGTTGTATAATTTTCATTTCTTTGTTCAGAATCTAATATTAGAGAGTACACTATAATTCTCATGTCTTAAAGTCAGATAAACTTTCCCATACTTGAAAACAAAAACTGCCAAGGAAATGGACGTTCAGTTTAACTCAAACCTCAAAAGTTAACTCATGATACGGGAATTACTCGAGACAATATAAGGAGACAATAACTCATTTTCTCGATCAATGTGTGACGCTTAACAGAGACATATAATCAATGACAAGAAAGATCAAATAGTAAAAGTATTGCACCTGTGAGATTAAGGAGAAGAGTATCAGAGTCTTGCTCTTGAACCAACTCTGTAGTTGGCACAAAATCTTCGTACACTTGAGTTGGTACAGCAGCTGCAGCTCCTTTTGAATCCATTTTTTCTGTGTTTTTTTCCTTTCTTTTTGCTAATATGGTAATTTGTAATCTCTTGTTTATGCTTTCTTCTTGTTGTGTTGTTGTTGGTACAGAAGAGATTGAATATATTGGTTATATATATACACAGGAAAATGTTGTCAAGAAACCTTTCTTTAGACTGTTTTCTTTCAATTTAGATATTCCTTAACTTATTTTCATGCCTTTCTTTTGTTTATAGGAGTTTTCTTCTTGCATAGGAAACCTATAACTTTGAGAAATTAAACATATAATTTGAGGGTCCACTTTTTTTAAAGCTTCCCTTGTTGAGAGTGGTTATTATTTTGAGAGTGGTTATAATTAAACATACATTTATATAATTAAACATACATTTATATAGAAAATATATATTTTTCGATTATTATTTTGAGAGTGGTTATACAATGTCATTTTTCCTTCTTTTTTTTAGTTTAAGGAATTCTTTGTCATGTAATTGAATATTTGTTATGATTAAACATATTGATTTATCAAAAAAATGTTAATTACATCTGGTTACAAATTAAACAAGACCTAATTTATTTAATTACCACTATCTTTTTTTTCCTTTTTTCTTATTTCCCACTTTGAGGTCTTAAAAGTTACTAGTATTCTTTATATTTAAATTTCGAATATATTAATTCCCTATTGAATTTTTATTTTTATTTTATAAGAAAGCTTTTGTTAGGGACAAACTTTGTCTACGTAGAGAAGTTGGTATTCTTTCTTTCGCATGGGAAAGGGAAGTTTCCTCAAGAAATTGCAGGAATATATTCTTTGGCACCAGAAATTTTGGAATATTTTTTCTCACTTCTTCCCTCTCCTTTCATTATTTTTCTAATTCTTTTCTTAAGTCTAATTTATTCTTTTTCTTTATCATAAAATAATACAAAAAATCTTGTAAAGTTGACCCCATTGGTCTATATCAGGCTGCTAAAGGGATTTAAAATAATAAAAAATGAAAAGAAAAAGAGAAGAAAGAGCAATTCTTGTTGATTACCTACTTTGGCAGATAATCAAATCTTCTTTTTCTTTTTTTAATTCTAATTCAATCAGTTTTTTTCGACATTGATAAGAACTAATGTGATTTTCAATTCGATGTATAACTTTTAGTGGTAATCTTGACTTAAAACTAATATTTTTTTCATTAACATATGCCACGTGGTTATGTTACTAGTTTTATACCTTTTGTGAACTTCTTTGAATTACACCTATGCCTCTTGAGAAATTCTCTGTTCAATATTTTAAAAGATTGAAATGTGGGCAAGACGTTTTACTTAGTATTAGCAGAGAAGTAATTAAGTTCCAAAGCAAGGTCTGCGAGTCCCATGAATCTTTAAATTGTATTGTTTTTTATAAATTAACAAAATAACATAATAATGCAAAAAAATAAAAGCCTTATAAAATTATAAGAGAAAGAATTTGTAAGAATCTTAAAAGAATATGTAACATACTAATTTAAGTATAAATAATACTCACAATTTTTTAAAGTTTGTCATAGCATACAACTCAAATATAACTCCTCATTCATCAAAACAATATATGGAATAAAATATCATTATTCAATGAAAACTATATTCAATTTACACATTGTCAAGAAGAAAAAAAGTAGAAAATATAAAAAAATCGAAACAATAGTCATTTCAATATTCACTTTCTAGTTTGGATGTTATTGAGAACTTTTAATGAGTCAATATTAGTTAAAGAACTTTGAGCATGCTCAATTAGGGGTGTTCATGGTTCGGTTTGGATCATTTTTTTCCTAAAAAGAAATCAAACCAAGTAAGTCGGTTTTAAAATGTTGGAACCAAACCAAACCAATTAAGTTAGTTTTTTCGGTTATTTATCGATTTTTTCTTAAATATGAGACATACACTACCAAACACATATTCCTGCGACTATATTTTTAACGTAACACTATCAAACCAATTGCTCTTTGAGAAATCTATCATTTACCATGATATATTGATGATAATTGAATAAAATAGTAATGAATAATTTAAGTACTCAATTAAAAATAGATTATTTTTAACATGAAATAATTCTTGCACTTAATAAAAGCAAACTACCAATCAAACTAGAATGTAAAGGCAAATAATTAGATTATTGTAATAGCAAAGAACTAGACTTAAGTTACAAACGACTAATATGTACCATAACATTTTAGAAACTTTATATACAAATATACATATATATAAGTGTAATAATAAATTTAAATATCTACTTCTATAGTCGGTTTGGTTCGATTTTTGTTGGTTATTTTTTTATTAAAACCAAAACTAAACCAAATTTGATCGATTTTTAAAATTCAAAACCAAAACCAAACCAAACCTAAAAAGTGTCGATTTTTTTTATCGGTTTGGTTTGGTTCGGTTTGGTTCGTGATGGGTTATATTTTGTTTTGATGATCTAATAAACTTTTATGTGAAGAACCAGAGAAAGGACTTGATATGTAAACAACAAAACCAGTTAGCTCAAACTCAAGAAATTCCGGACATTGTACCGATAAACAATAAGGGACCAGTTGGAGGACCTGATCCCTTGACAGAATCACAGACGAAAGTACAGGGTCAATTTTACAACTGTAAAAAGCTGTGCAGAAAAGTGACTGCCTGCAACTGTTCACGCTACAATGCAACATTCACTTCCCATTGTTGTGAATTGTACCCTCAAGATTTGGAACATCCTTCTTGGAATGTGGTAAAGTCTTTAATATCTTGTTTGAAGACAAACAAGATACTCACTTGAGCATTTACTAAGAGCATCATCTCAAGCATTGAAGTGGCCTCTAACATTCAAGACTCAAGTGTTTCAAGAGCAAGAAGACAACTCCACTAAGACGGATCAGTTTCACATTGTGTCGTTAGTGTCTTTAGTTGATTTGTAATCTTGCATTTTATTTTCATTGTATCCTACTTGCTTTATAGAAGCATCTTGTTAGGAATCTCTTAACCTCAAACCATCTGTGCTTTTGTGTGACTAGAGTTAGTCATAAGTCAAAGTCTTTGAAACTAGGTAGTGACAAAGTGGCTTGGAATAGTGTTTACAAGTTAGAGTGTGGAAGTCTTTGTAAGAGTGCTTTACAAAGTGGCTTGTAATAGTTTAGATTACAAGTTAGTGAAGTTAAAATCCTGCAAGTGTAGGTCGTGGTTTTTGTCCCCTTAAGAGGAATTTTTCCACGTAAAAAATCCCGTGTCACTTTACTTGTATTCTTAAAGTATAATACTATAGGAACTCATAGAGGACCTGGTAACTCTACTGTTTGGTGGACTCATAAACCTTTAATTGGTATCAGAGCGGGTTTTTTCTAACGGTTAACACCTAGAAAGGATCTGTAATGGCTGCTCCACCAAACCTCGAAGAAGGACAATCGACATATCGACCTCCTAGGTTCAACGGTTAGTACTATGGGTGGTGGAAGACCCGCATGCACGATTTCATCATGGCTGAGGATTCTGAGTTATGGGACATCATCTGTGATGGTCCTCGTGTTCCTATGCACAAGGTTGGAGAAGCTGGTTTGATGGTGCCAACAACTAGGAGGGACTACAATGATGCCGACAGGAAAGCTGTAGAAAAGAATTTTTCGTGCAAAGAAAATTCTCGTGTGTGGCATTGGACTTGACGAATACAATAGGATCTCTGCGTGTCAATCATCCAAAGAGATCTGGGATACTTTGCAGACTGCCCATGAAGGAACAACACAAGTGAAGCAGTCTAAGATTGATATGCTTACTACTGAGTACGAGCTGTTCAAGATGAATGAAGATAAATCTATACAAGATATGCATACCAAATTCACTTCCATTATCAATGAGCTTCACTCTCTAGGAGAAGTCATTCCTAGGAACAAGCTAGTGCGAAAAATCTTAAGTGTTCTGCCTAGTTCCTTGGAAAGCAAGGTCAATGCCATCACTGAAGAAAAGGATTTGCAGGTCTTAACAATGGATGAGTTGATAGGAAACTTGAGAACATATGAGATGAAAATAAAAAAGGATAGTGAGAGAAGGGAGCCCAAGAAGGATAAGAACCTGGTTCTTCAAGCTGAAAACATGAGTCAAGTGAAAAAGACAACAATTGTGATGACCCAAAAGGTCATCCTGTGTAAATATAGCTAAAACTGTGTTTTGAGGCCCAAAAAAAAAAGAGCTTTCGTTAATCACCTCGATGTGTGTGCGCATCCCGGGCATGTAGTCGGGAAGCCTTTATGTGGAAATGTGTTAAACAGTTGAATTTATGATAATTAATTGAATAAAGTCGACTTTGGTCAACATTTTTGGTAAACGGACTCGGACCCGTGATTTGACGGTCCCGAGTGGTCCGCAGGAAAATATGGGACCTGGGCGTATGCCAAGAATCGAATTCCGAGATCCCAAGTCCGAGAAATGAATTTTAAAGAAAAATTATTTTCTGAAAATAATAAAGACTTTTGAAAATGAACTTTGATGTGAAATCTGGGTTACCAGGCCCATATTATGGTTTCGGAGCCCGAAACAGATTCAATAGGTGTTATGTGAGTTATCTGTAAAATTTGGTAAGAAACGGACTTAGTTTGATGTGTTTCGGATCAAAAGTGAAAAATTTAGAAGTTTATGAAGTTTGAGAAAATTCTATAGATTTGGAGTTTAATTCATTGTGTTTGATGTTATTTTGGTGGTTTTATTACTTGAATAAGTCCGTAGGATGATTTTGAAGTCGTGCGTCTATTTGGTTTTGAGCCCCGAGGGCTCGGGTTAGTTTTAGGTTGGTGTCGGGGTGCTAAACTTACAAAATTTCTGGTTTTGCTGATGTATCTGGTGTCCAACCTTTTCCTCTCTGTGATCACGGTGTAAAGCACGCGATCCTGATGTTTAATTTGGGAAGGGGGTCAATTTGCTCTGTGCGATCGCAAAGATCTGGGTGCGAAAGCGGAGCCTTACGGTTTTAGCTCTACGCGAACGCACCTCTATGTCCGCGAACGCGTAGGTCTTCTGTGGGGCTGGGGTCTGTGTAGCGGGTGTTCTGTGCGAATACGTTCTTTCGTTCGCGATCGCGTGGGTCCACGTCCGGACTCTCTGCGATCGCACTCTTCACCGCGATCGCGTAAGTCTGAAGTCCAGTACTCTCCGCGATCGCATAACCTTCTCCGCGAGCTGGGTATTTTCACCCAGTTATTTAAAATACCCCAAAACAAAACATAATGTAATACGGGATTTCACATTTTTCTGCTACCTTCTTCTTCTCCACACCTCCTTTGGCCATTTTTGAAGAGTTTCATCACCTAAACTCCATAGGTAAGCAATTCTAACTTCATTTTCCTCCATTTTCCTCAACCTTTGTTAGATTCTAGGCCTAAAAACATGGGATTTAAGGGTAGAAATTGGGGGTTTTGGGTAGAGTTAGGGCTTTTCCAATTTTTGGGAATTCGACCTCATTTTGGGGTTGGATTCAAAACAAATTGTATATTCGGGATCGTGGGGGAATGTGTGATCGGATTTTGGTCCGAACCTCGTGTTTGGATCAAGCGGGTTCGGGGTCGAATTTTGGTATTTTTGAAAGAATGATGGGAAATGTATAATTAGACTTTGGGATAGAATTATTGATTCATTATTAATATTATTTAGTCAATTATGCTTAGATACTATCGTTTCGGAGTTGGATTCGAGAGGGAAAGCAGTGCTAGAGGCTTGATTTATATTTTTGGATCCTAGGTAAGTGTTTGGCCTAAATTTAGTGAAGGAATAGGTGTTGAGTCGTATGTGATACTTGTATTATCACGTTCAATGCATATGTGAGGTGACGAGTACTTATGCATTGTTTGTCAAGCATGCCCGTGAGTCTAATTGGTGAATTACCTGTTATTATTCCGATATTTATTGTGCTTTGAAGTGGTTTCCTTTATAAAGTTGTTGAATTGCTGAGAATATCTGTTTAAGTACTTGTGATATGATACTTCAGTCGAGAACTCAATTCATTACATTATGTACTTGTAAGAGATTGGTTATAGTTGAGTCCCTTGCCGGATATTTTTATTATATTGGTTGATGTCTTCCCCTTGCTGGGTGGTTTTTAAGCGAATTTCATATTGTTGAATTCCTTGCCAAGTTGTTATTTGTTTGCTGATTTGGGTGAGGAAGAGTGTAAAGCACGAAGGGTGATTTCGTGTATTCATCTCATTCATTTCATACATTGCATAGTGAGGATGAGAGTAAAAGCACGAAGGGTGATGTCGTGCCATGATTTACATTGCTTTTATCTACACATTGCATTGTGAGGAAGAGAGTAAAAGCACGAAGGGTGATGCCGTGCCATTATTTATATTGCTTTCATTTATACATTGCATTGTGAGGACGAGAGTAAAAGCACGAAGGGTGATGCCGTGCCATTAATATATCGCTTTCATTTATACATTGCATTGTAAGGACGAGAGTAAAAGAACGAAGGGTGATGTCGTGCCATTATTTATATTGCTTTCATTTACGCATTGCATTGTGAGGATGAGAGTAAAAACACGAAGGGTGATGCCGTGTACATTTTGTTTGAGTTATTATTACATGTTGTCTTGGTTCGTTTGCATTATCGTTTGTTCAGTTATTCGTATTTCCTTCTCACTTGTTGCCCCATTACTCTTCCCCGTATTACCGTGCTTAATTGCGTATTCCTTGGTACCTTCTTTGGTATATATTATAGAACTGTACAGGTAAATTGTTGTTGTCGTGTCTAGCCTCGTAACTACTTTGTCGAGGTTAGGCTCCGCACTTACTCAGTATATGGGGTCGGTTGTACTGATGCTACACCTGCACTTCTTTATGTTGTGCAGATTATGCAGCCGGACCCAGTGGACATCGTTAGAGAGAGTATCCTTCAGTCCATTTCAGACGACACCGAGGTAGTTCCTCAGGCGTTCGTGGATCTCGGCATCACTGTCTATCTTTCATTTTGTCATCTATTTATTTCCAAACAGATATATCATTTTATTTCAAACTGTTGTCTTTAGCTAAATCTTAGACTGGTTCGTGAGGTTGTGACTCCATTTCTGGGTTTGGTACTTAAAGGGATTTCTTCGTTATTGGCTATTGTTATTTAGATTTATTAAGCTTCCGCATTTTATCTCAATTATCTAGTCAGTGTTTATTACTTTCACTTGTTAATAAATCAATTCAGTTAACATGTTAGCTTGTCTAGCGGGTGCAACATTAGGCGCCATCACGGCCTGAAAGTGGGATTTTGGTTCGTGACAACGGCATGGCCTATCTCACCAAGAGATTCCAGAAGATGGTACGAAGGAACGGGGGAATACCAAGAAGAGGCAGCTCAAGCAAGCCTAAAAACTATGACCTATGTCATAAATGTGGTAAGCCCGGACATTTCATAAAAGATTGCCCGCTCCTGAAACATGACAACTACAAATACAACACTAACAAAGCTGCGAAGAGCAACCAGGTCCCTGACAAGAGATTTAGCAGAAAACACGCAGCTGACAATGTTGTAAAGCAGGCTCTTGCTGCTTGGGGATATTCATCAAGTGAATCAGAAGAGGAACCTGAAGCAGAAAACAACTCTATGATGGCAGTTGAGAACAAGGCTAAGGAGTATGATTCATTGTTTGCTCTTATGGCTCAATCTGATGAAGAAGAAGAAGATGACACAGATGAGGTAAACTTTAGGGATGTTCAGAGAAATCTGAAATCCTATTCTCCTAAAAAAATTAATGTCATTGTCAAATTTTCTCATTGATACTTATTAGAGCTTAGTTGAAGATAAGGATTCATTGACCTTAGAACTAGGAGAAGTAGAACAAACTAGAGATGACCTAGTTGTGTGTGTGGTTGACTTGAAAGAAACTCTAGGAAACCTTGAAAGAGAGAAAGAGTCTCTAATGTGCAAAATCAATAGTGCTGAGAATGAAAGAGATGGTCTAATGGTAGTGGCTGTGGATCTTAAGGATACCATCAAAAATCTTGAAAAGGAAATGGAAGAGATAGAGAAAAAAAATAGAAAGTCAGAAAGTGAGAGAGATGATCTAACTGTAGTAGTGGTAGATTTGAAAGAAACAGTGGAGAATCTAAGCAGTGAAAAGGTTTGTCTGAATATGAGAATAGATACTGTTGAGCAAGAAAGAAATGATCTTCTAGTGGTAATCACAGACTTAGAGGAAACTATTCAGGGACTTAGACTAGAACCTGGTTCATCGAGTGTGGATAAAGGAAATAAAATAGCTAGTGAAAGATATGTCAAACTTGAAAAAGAACTGAATGAGGCCAAGAATAGTCTGTGCAATGAGGTTGAGAAAAACAAGGAATTGCAAGCAGAAGTGAGCAAAACAAAATCTGATCTTAAAAAATCATTGAACTGGACCTGGTCCACAAATGTTGTCACTGCTATGTACTTTAACAACTCTGGAAACAAGCAGGGAATCGTGTTTCAAAAGGAGAAAACTCTCTACAACCCACACTGCAAATATGTCACAGTCCCAGACAATTGGCTTTGTACCCATTATGGGAACAACGGGCATTTCAAGGAAAGTTTCCCAGCCAGGGATCAATCAATTCAGAAAAACAAGATGTTTGCAGGAAGGAGAAATACTAAGCAGGGACCAGGTCCCAGCAAGAAATATCAATTCCTGCCGGCATGGACTAGAAGAGTTCTTATTCATCCCTTTCCTAACTACAAGGGATCCAAACTTGTTTGGGTTCCTAAATCTAACCATTGATTTATTTGTGCAGGGATCAGTGAGGGGAACTGGACTACAATGGATCATGGACAGCGGATGCTCAAAGCATATGACTGGAAATATCATGGACTTTCTCTCATTGAAAGACTTGCAGGGAGGGGATGTATCCTTTGTAAATGGAAAGAAGGGATACATCCTTGGTGTTGGAAGAGTTGGAAGGTCTCTGGAGCACTCAATAGAAAATGTATACTATGTGGATGGCTTGAAATATAGTCTATTGAGTGTCTCTCAAATCTGTGATAAAGGAAACAAAGTGGATTTCTTGTCCAAAGTGTGCACAGTTACTAGTCTAGTAACTGGAGAAGTGGTGTTGATAGCCAAGAGATACAAGAACATCTAGGTTGCTGATTTCGAATCATTGGAAGCTGGTGAAGTGGACTGCTTGAAGACAGTTGATGATGATGGAGAGCTTTGGCATAGAAGGTTGGGCCATGCCAGCTTTTCTCTCCTGAACAAGCTGATAAAGAAGGACCTGGTTCGCGGTCTGCCAAATTCCAAGTTCAAGGAGCACAAGATTTGTGATGCTTGTGCCAAGGGAAAACATGTGAAATCATCTTTTAAGCCAAAGAAAGATGTTAGCACATCCAGACCTCTTGAACTTTTTCATATGGATTTGTGTGGACCTATGAGAATTTCAAGCAGGGGTAGAAAGAAGTACATCTTTGTGATTGTGGATGACTACTCAAGATTCACTTGGACATTATTTCTTATAACAAAAGATGAGACATTTGAAGTTTTTGTGGCCTTTGTAAAGAAAATCCAAGTGAAGATGGACCTAAAGGTAGCTTGCATCAGATCCGACCATGGAACTGAATTTGATAATGCAAAATTTGATGAGTTTTGCAATGAGAATGGAATCACACACAACTTCTAAGCACCAAGAACTCCTCAACAAAATGTAGTAGTGGAGAGGAAGAATAGAACCCTGGAGGATATGGCTCAAACAATGCTCATTAACAGTGGAATTGCTAAGAATTTCTGGGCTAAAGCAATCAATACAGCCTGCTACTTGGTAAACAGGTGCATGATCAGGTCCTTCCTAAACAAGACCCCGTATGAATTTCTCAATGGAAGAAAGCCTAAGATAACACATTTAAGAGCCTTTGGTTGCAAATGCTATGTTCTGAACAATGGGAAGGATCATCTTGGAAAGTTTGATGCCAAGAGTGATGAAGGAATCTTTTTGGGATATTCTTCTCAAAGCAAAGCATACAAAGTGTACAACAAAAGAACCTAATGTGTAGAAGGGAGTGTTCATGTTCTCTTCAATGAAACTCCCTCCTCAAACAGGGACAACAATGGTGATGATCAAGATAATGAACCACTCCTGGTTCCTGGAGAGATTTCTGATGTATCAAATGGCAAGGCAGACATTATGAGTCAAGCCAAGGAGATGATTGAAGTCAATGTAACTTATTCCTCAGGAACACAGGAGGAACCTGGTACCCCAATCTCTCCCATAGAAGTTGAGGAAAGAGTTGGAGATGCTGTGGAAGGTACTCCTCAGATAGCAGAACAAGAGACTCAGGGAAACCCCTCCAATTTGCCAAGTTCCTCCTCAAATCAATTTCAAGTCCCAAATTGGAAACATAAGATCTCCCATCCTCTTGATAACATAATCACTCCTCTTGATTCCGGAGTTCAAACCAGATCCAAAACCAGAAACTTTCTAGCCTTCTCAGCCTTTTTATCCCAAATAGAACCCAAAAATATCAAGGAAGCCCTGAAGGATGCAGATTGGATCATTGCTATGCAGAAAGAGCTTCATCAGTTTGAAATAAACAAAGTGTGGCATTTGGTACCTCGACCATCAGACAGAACCATCATAGGAACCACGTGGGTGTTCAGGAATAAACTAGTTGAGAATGGGAAAACTACCAGAAATAAAGCTAGGCTTGTGGTTCAAGGATACAACCAAGAGGAAGGGATTGATTATGATGAAACTTTCACTCTTGTTGCTCGTATGGAAGCTATTAGAATTCTCATTGCTTGTGCATCCCATATGGATTCACATTATTCCAAATGGATGTGAAAAGTACATTCTTGAATGGATATCTCAAGGAAGAAGTGTATGTCAAGAAACCCCCTGGGTTTGAAAGTCATGTTCATCCAGAGCATGTCTTCAAGCTGGACAAAGCTCTGTATGGCTTGAAACAAGCTCCCAGAGCTTGGTATGAAAGGCTGTCCAAATTCCTACTAGACAATGGATTCACTCGAGGCAAGATTGACAACACCCTATTTCTGAAGAAACGAGGAAGGAACCTTCTTATAGTCCAGGTGTATGTTGATGACATTATTTTTGGGGCTACAGTAGATTCATTGTGTAAGGAATTCGCAATGATCTTGGGAAGTGAGTTTGAGATGAGCATGATGGGGGAACTGAACTTCTTCCTGGGTCTTCAAGTAAAACAATCCACCAAGGGTACATGCATCAGTCAACAGAAATATATCAAGGAACTGCTCAAGAGGTTTGACATAGAAGACTCCAAGGTGATTGACACACCCATTGCAGTGGCTACCAAACTTGACATGGATGATTCTGGCTCTCCTGTAAATCAAACTATGTACGGAGGGATCATTGGCTCTCTTCTCTACCTCACAGCAAGCAGGCCAAACATTGTATTCAGTGTGGGACTGTGTGCAAGATTTCAATCCAATCCTAAGGAGTCGCATCTGAAAGCTGCTAAGAGGATCCTACGCTATCTCAAGGGCACACAGGACCTAGTCCTATACTATCCCTCAGGTGACAATTTCAATCTTATTGGTTACGCTGACGCTGACTATGCATGTTATCTGGTGGACAGGAAAAGTACCTCGGGGATGGATCACTTTCTCAGATCGTACCTAATCTCTTGGGGCACAAGGAAGCAGAACTCAGTGACATTGTCCACAGCAGAAGCAGAATATGTTGCAGTTGCATCCTGTTGTGCTCAGCTGCTGTGGATCAAACAACAACTGGAGGACTTTGGAGTGTTTATCGACATCATTCCACTTCTATGTGGTAATACTAGTGCGCTCAACATGGAAAAGAACCCGGTTAAGCACAAGAGGACTAAGAACATTGACGTGAGACATCACTTTCTCAGAGACAATGTTGAAAAGGGGAACATCAGTATGAGGTTCTTTTGCACTAAAGATCAGATTGCAGATATCTTCACCAAGGCATTGGGCAGGGAGCATTTTGAGAAGAATAGAATGGCACTGGGCATGCTGAGACCAAACTAGGGACCCAGTTCTCCTTTTTGGCTATGAATGTCTTACTCAGGTGAAGATGGCTAAGGTGTTTTCTGATAAAGTCTAACTCACATCAATATCGTTGCAGGTATTCACGCATGATGACTATAGAATTTAAAGGAGTGGCATTGTAGAACATAAGAAGACTGAGCAATCTCTTTTCATAAAAAAAAACAAAAAAAACAAAACAAGTACGGGACTTGGTCCCTGTACCCTAAGTTAGTAGCTATGTGTACTCTATCCCTCTTTCAAAAAGTAACTGCATTAATTACTACTTCCACACCTTACACATCCATCACGTCTACCACTCCACCCTTTCAATCCCTCTGCACATTTCCCTCTTCCCAAAACTGCCTACCGCCAGTTGAACCCGTTTCTCCTCCCCCCTCATTACTCCACTCTCATATAAAGCCCCCCCTCATCTCCAACCTATCTATACACACACTCTCTCTCTTGTACTTAAGAACAACACCTTCTCTCTCTCTCCCTTTCAATCCCTGTACTAGCTGTCAACAATGGCTTCCTCAAATGAACTCTCCCCTTCCATCATCACTGGCCTCAACACTGTTCCAGTGGATGGTCAGGGTCCTCTCCTCCAGAGGTAGCCATCTCTACTCCTAGTCCATCATCACCTCCACCTGTACCAAAAACTCCCAAGGGACCTTCAGTCCCAGAAGCCCCTCTTTCTTCTCCTCCAGCTGATTCCCCACAGAAAACCCTAACTGATGAAACCACCATTGTACCTCCTCATTCCTATGTATCACCATCTGAACCCTTCACCGCTGAAGCTTTTCAAGTCTCTGAAGCTTTAGAGGACGACCCCGACCAGTACATCAACTCCTTATTCCTTCATTCCTCGACTCCCATGGAGTCTTCTGAAAAAGAGGCGGCTGAAAATATAATGGACATTGCCTCTGTGAACTCCCCTTCTGAAGGCGCCTCATCCCTTCCTGAAACTCAGGGAGCAGCGTCGTCCATCCTAGAGGATGAAGGAACATTGGTCCTTTTTGAGTCTGCTCACCATGAGGCTATGCCTACCAAACCTAGTGAGGGACCTGGTTCTACACCTTCTCAGTCCCCTCAAGAACAGATCTTCCATACACCCCCTCTTGAGTCCATCCCTCCGCTTCATGAGCCCATGAATGAAGATGATGAGGATGACATGGTGTTGAGTGCTCGATTCAAACTGTGTCATAGCGTTAGCACTCCAGCACCACCTGTGAAGTGTCCTTCCACCAGGCTACAGAAGAAAGAGGTTGTTGATCTGGCTCTTGAAAAGAGTAAGAAAAGTAATAAGCAGAAGAAGAAGAGGATGGTAAAGGATGGTCAGGTGGTGGGGGATAAAGACATTCCTGTGGTTGCAGTAGAGGAAGACACTGTTGAGGAACCTAGTTCCTTAGTAGAAAGTAACAAATCTGGGTCTGGTAAAAGTGATAAGAAAAAGATTCTGAAAAGTGTTGAGAAGGCCAAGCAGAAGGTGGTTAGGGAGGTAAGCGAGAGGAAATCTATGTCTGTTAGTTCCAAAAGGAAATATGTGAAGGTGTCAGGGAAACAAAAAAGGGGGGAAGAAACTGCGGGAGAACCTGGTACTGTGAAGTCTGTACCAAGCAATAGTGGGAAGTGGAAGGAAAACATCCAAAAATAATGTGTGTTGTGGGGTCGTACTTTTGATCCTGAGATTCTTGAGATGCCTGGCATGAGTCAACCCATGGCCATGGTTGAGTTCCAAAAGTGGGAACATTTGTTTAACGTAAGTGGACCTAAGGTATATGAAGACGTTGTGACAGAGTTCTATGCCACCCTCTTCACTCCTGAAGACGGTCATGTTTGTGTGCTGGTAGGAGGTGTGGATATCGTCCTTGATGACGCTGCCCTGGGGACAATTCTAGATGTTCCATAGGATGGCTGTCTTCAGTGGACCCTGATAAGTATGCATGTAGAGGTGCGAAGAGCTATAGTTAAACCCGGGACAGTCCACCAGGGGGACCGGGTGCACAAGAAGGCTATGCTGCCTGTTTACCAACTCCTCTTTGAGCTGGTGAACACAGTTCTTCTTCCCCGAGTTGAGAGACGCTCTGTTGCTTCCAGAGCTGATTTGATTTTGATGGAAGACATTGACGATTTCAAGCCTGTCAACCTGCTTGATCTTATGAAAAATCACGTAGATAAGGTTGTGATGCGAGACTAAATTGAATAGTTTAACATGTGATATACCTTATATTTTATGCGCATTAATGATAAAAATACACTTGTTATGTGCTTAATGGAGTTTATTTCATGTGTAGGTGAAGTGGAGATGGAAACGGAGCTAAAGGGATACAAATACGTCAAAAAATACGCGAAAGGAGACACCCGGGCGATAGCCGGGCGACAGAGCCAAACAACCTAACCCTACTTGGCGTTAGCCAGGCGTTAGGGCTGAAACGCCAGCCCTACCCTGGCGTTAGGGCTAAAACGCCAGCCCTGGCCTGACGTTAGCCAGGCCTTTGGGTCCAAACGCCAGGGTCCCCAGTTCGGCGAAAAACCGAGTTTTGACGGGTTTAAGTGTTTCCCAATTGAAATAGAAGTCTCCTACAAGTTTAGGGTTTGTCCTAAACTTATAAATAGACTCCTAAAACATAACTACAAGGGGAGATTCGAGATTAGAGTGGATACGGACGGCAAAACATCAATTTGTACATATTTTCTTCATTACTTTGTAGTTCTATTATGCAAGTTGTTTTAGATTTTATTCTTATGAATTTGTTTAGCTAACTTCTTTAACCTAGGGTTTTGGTAGAACCCGTTGGGGAATAAACTTATTGTGATATTAATATAGCTTTGATTGGTTGATTAAACTCTATTTGTTCAACTACGTTCTTGTTGTAGTTGATTGAAGGGCCCTCAATTAGCTGTGCCTATTTATTATGTATCTACTTGAGAGAGAGTGCATATTTAGGTAATTGTTTGAACAACACCACTCCCAGAGTATAGACGAAAGTCATAACCGAGGGTTTAGAGGTTGGATTAGAGATAACGATACTTCGGGTGCAATCTAAGTGAACTGTAATGCAATCTAGCTAGCGTAACTTGAGAGAGTGCGTCTAGTAAATTATCATAATTACTTGAGAGAGATTTATGGTAGATAGAG
>ML410780.1:0-13966 GCA_005239525.1 Nicotiana knightiana
CCCCCCCCCACCCCAAACCTCTGATTCACTCCTCAGTCCCCTAATTAACAGAAGACTTAGACTGATTTTACTCTAATTGGTTTTGAGTTCATTAATCACTGTACAATTTTGATTCTTACCTTATTTACCTAACTTTCAAACTACTATATATATTGCTCTCTTCTACTCTCATTATACAGTGTCATACACACACGAACCCACATTACTTCACATCTCTCATACACTTAAAAGCTCTTCTATTTTCTTTGTTACTTGCTATTGTTATAAAATTAGCCGGCTGCAAGCCAAGGCTAATTATTACACTCTCCTATTCTTCACTTTATGTTTACTCTCTTTACTGGTATGTTTTGATTTCAATTCAAGTTCCAAAACCAATGTGTTTCTTCTACTGCTTCAGTTTATCATGTCACTAATATGTTTCTGTCTATTGTTTAGCTTTTCAACATGTGGTTAACTAGTTCTACTTAGTATACTAGTTATGTTCTAACCCCTTTTAGGATCAGCGTGCTTATGAGCCTGATTATTCCCTTTGTAGTCTTTCTAAATTTGACTCTACTCTATTTTTGAATGTTTGTTTATTTGTTACCTAGTTTCTGGTATGTACCTGTTTGCAAAACAATATGTTACCCTTAGTTGCTTGATTCTATGTTTAACTTGTCCTAGTACCATTATGTTCCAATTAGCAATTTTGGAATCCCTTCCCTATTGTTTTCTATTCCTTAAAACTTTTGTGCTTCTGCCTGTTATGTGTTCATTTTACATGCCTTCTATGTGTCCCCAGACCCAAATTATCCCTGTGTGAAGGGTTGTTATTTGAGTATTCCTGAACCTGTTTGGCTCCGTGTTTGATTTGTTGTTTGTTTGTTTACACAACTCTTGTCAAAATTGTTTTACTGCTAAACAACTCTCCTATTTTATAAAACTACTTCAACTGAGTCTTTTCAATATCGTTTTATACCAAATCCTTTTCAAAACTATGTCAATCACTCTCACTCCACTCTTAGGTCCTTAAAGTCTTCCCCTCCAGTGTGTGACTGCTTTGGGATCCCTGTGAGATCCCTCTGAACTCTGATGCACTGGAGCTGGCTCTATCACACTGCACTTACTCAAATCTGGTTATCAAATCTGGGTGTGAGCACTGCCCAGGATCCTTGAGGTCCTTAGGGAACTCTGACATACCCGGGCATGCAAAAGGCTATGACTTTGGCATTTGAGGCTATGGAAAGTTTGGTAAATTTGGGCCTACTTCAGACTCCCTATAGTTTAACTTCTTCTTTTCTATCTATTTATGCAATTCATTCAGCTATTGAATTGTAATAATTATTGTAAACAGATATTGAGTTGGCTGGTGAAATGGGGAGGGTAGTTATATGTTCTATCATTGGGTAGAAATCATGCCTTAGGCTTTTACATTCCCTATATCTGCATTAGAATCCATGCTTAGGACCAACATATTCATTCAAACCATGTCGAACATGCATTAGATATCATGTCTTTAAGGCTTTCATGTTTACTTCTTTAACGTACAACATGTCCTTAATGCATGTGTATGCTTACCACTTAGAAATTCTGCTCTTAGGATAATTAACACAAACTGTTGCTACATGTGCCTTCGTAAATCATGCTTAACAACTCTGTAATTCTCTGTGCATTTTAGAAATCATGCTTTAAGAATTCTGCACATCCCGAAATCATGTCTTAACCATTCTGCATTTTATATGTGCATATTAGATACCACGCTCTAGGATTTCGTTCGTATTTTCTTAGCCACACCTAGTTTAAACTACTGATTCATGAAAAGAGGAATAAAACAATCCCGCAAATGATTATCCTATTTTAGATAAAACTAGTAACAATCCCTGCATTTTCGGAAAAAACAACTTCGGAACTGTCTAAAGGTTAACATGCTTAAAATCAGTAGGCAAACTGATTAGGGCCCTGCTTTTGATTTTATGAAATAAAGCTGCATATTTATGTGCATTGATACTCACTTAGATATCCTGCTTAGGATCCTATCTAATAAAATTGCCTCTTATTTGTGTTTGAGACGGTCTGATTATGTGCATTACCTGTGGAGGTAAATCTGGGCCTCATAATTGCTTTCCTGCATTTATCTGATTAGTCTTACTTGTTCTTGCCTGTCGCTTAGAATTTTATCTTTTTTGAAAACCTTAAGGGTCTGTCTAGAACTACTTATACTTAGAGGTCCTAATTCCTCCAGGATCATTAAGAAGGGACGGGTAACAGCACGCACAGAGATCGCTAAATAAACTCGCTTAATAACCGCTAAGGGGTGGGGTAAAGGGTAGATATGGATATGATGACCGGTGCGTTAATGCCACGTGTAGCCCCTCACTGAGGAGTGATTACCGGGCATTTCATTGATGTGATCTTATAGGATAAACAACTTAGGGCTCCCCTATCCCCTACATATGTGTGCTTAGACCATAAATCTTTCAAAACTTTATTACATATTTGTGCTTAGATTGCGAATCTTTTTCAAAACCATTACTTGTTTCCATGTGTATACTTTGACTTCCTATTTGCTACTTACTTTAATTCACAAAACTTGTTTGGTCGGGAACCACAGTTGTGGACTTTGAGGTGTGCCTAACACTTTCCCCTTGGAGTAATTTCAAGCCCTTACCCAATCTCTAGTTATTCAATTAGTGTTATTGTGACCCTTAATAGGTTCCATAACACACCTTAATTCGTTAGGTGGAGAATCTTCAAATCCTTTACATCCCTTATCCCAAAAGGAAATGAGTTGTCCCAATAATGTCAAAACCCTTGACCGATCCGAAAGGAGAGGAAAAAGGGGGTGCAACAGTGGGGGAGCTGCGTCTACCTGTCTATCAGGACATGCAGCTTGACATGCAACGTCCACAAACAAAAAGGATGTCAGTACGAATAAAGTATTGAGTATGTAAGGCAGGAAAGCATAAGTAAGAACAGTAATGTAAACAGGGATAGAGAATATACAACCTCTAACATCTGGTACCTCTGAGGTACTGACATGAAATGCGTGATACATGCATATATATATACATAAACTTTTAAAACATACGCCTCTGCGGGCATCATCTTCATTATATCGTACCCGGCCGTAATAGGCTCGGTAAAACGTACTCGGCCACGTGGAGCTCGGTTAAACCCAACTGATTAGTGGTTGCACAATAGGAGTCGTACCTGGCCGGCTATAGCGCGTCTCAGTAGAGTAAAAGATACATATATATAATGCATGTTAGACTTATTGGAATCTTATTCTGAACCATTCGGAGTGACGTAAGGTCGGTATTCTCCGTACACATTATTAGGACTAACTCTTCATCAAGAATCTTATAAGAATCAGGAAGTACCAACAACATCGATAGCATAAGAATAAGAGAAGCAACCTCAATATCAATTGTTCCATAAGAAGGGAAAGAATGTAAGTACTGCTAGCTTCTAAGAGTAGAGTATCTTTGGAAACTCGTTCATTACCTTATGTACAATCGGAGACGTGCAAAAGAAGGAAAGGGATAGCCTCACATACCTTGTATATATACTGCCCAACCTCAAGCTATGGAAATGTCACGACTCCTTAGTCTACAATAAGAGAAACGACATTATCGTTATCGTTTAAGCGTCGTAACTATTATGTATCGACCACAACATATTTTACGATGAAATGGACAGCACCTCACCTATATATATGACTTCACACAAGTCAAAACAATCACCAAACATCCCAACAACATCAATAATAATCATATTGAGCCTCCCAAAATCGTCCACCAACCAACAACATTACTACCAAGCCTTCGATATATATTTCACAAATTCTAGCTTCAATGACTTAGCTGTAACTTGGAAAATCTTAAGTACATGTAGAGTAATAGGTTACTTACCTTTAAACAGAAAGAAAAACTCCAATTTGACCTTAATTGTCCACGAAATATCCCTCCAATGCTGCCGCAAGAACAAGGAAGCGAAATCACCTAGGGTTGATATTAAAAACTTGAGGGAGTCGTAAACCACTTGAAACAACCTCCCACATGAGCTGGAACAACACATAAATCAGAAACATATAGAAGAACAAGAAACTTACTAGCGCCACGGGATTTCCGACACTTGATTTGTGTTGTTTGCCCTTTGTTTTAGTCTTGGATCATGAGAGAAATGTGAGAGAGTGTTTTTAGGGTTCTAAGGTCTGAATATACTGAAAAATAATGACTAAAAATGGGGTTGAGGCATCTTATATATATCAATATGTTTTAAACTGCCTATGTGGGCCCATAGAGAGCTTCTTGGCGCAGTCTCGCAAAAATGTGAATATCTCTATACTCCGAGATAGTATCGATGAACGGTTTAATGTTTTGGAAACTAGACTCAAACATCCTAAATTTGGTGGGTATATCACCCCGTAATTCCAAGTAAACTGAGAGAAAATCTTAGTAACATTTGACCTAAAGTTTAAGTAAAATTATGAACATAAACTGCGACAACTTTTGTCGACTTTTGTTTCATAACTCGTTTGATTTCAAGACTTATGACACGGATAATATATAATTCAAATACCTTTAAACAAGAACTCCTTATAATATTAATCACCCCTAGGTTTACCCGAAAAATACGGGTTACAACATCCTTGATTCGTTTAACTTCTAATACTTGTTAACCACCCTTATACCCTTTTGTATCATTTAAGACCAATAGGATTAACTTCTTATTATCTCAAAGATAATCTCTTCTCAGATTTACATCGACTAACTTATGACATGAACCAACGTACGTGAATATGGGTTGTAACACCCTCCCCCTATAAAATGGATACTAGCCAAACTTGCAAGTAGTTAAACCCAATGTATCGTCTCACAAGGCTATACAAAACATTATGGATATGTAGATTATTTGTATATCGCCATTTTTTATTAAGGAAGAGTATTCTCAAGCTACTACTTCCCTCATAGATCCATTTCACCTTATAATGTGTCCTGCGTCCCCCCGACATCCTCGTTGTCTTGAATCTTGAACAGGTAAGGGTATTTATACTTCATCTCCTCTTCTGCTTCCCATGTCATTTCTTTCATGTTATTGTTCCTCCACAATACTTTGATGGAAGCTACATCCTTTGTTCTCAGCTTGCGGATTTGTCGATCTAATATAGCCACTGGCACTTCTTCGTATGATAGATCCTCTATAACTTGTACATATTTGATAGGGATGGCCCTAGAAGGGTCTCCAATACATTTCCTCAACATAGATACATGGAATATTAGGTGGAAAAATTCCAATTCGGATGGCAATTCTAACTCATAAGAAACTTGTCCAATTCGTCGAAGAATTTTTTACGGACCAATATACTGCGGACTCAGCTTACCCTTCTTCCCAAAATGCATGACACCCTTCATCAGCGAGATCCTCAGGAAAACCCAATCACCAACCTCAAACTCCAGATCATGACGTCGGACATCGAATAAGACTTTTGCCTACTTTGCGCCATCCTCAGCCGCTCTTGTATCAATTTCACCTTCTCAATGACTTGGTGAATCAATTCTGACCCATATATTTCTGTTTCACCGACTTCGAACCATCCAAGTGGTGACCTACATCTCCTCCCATATAGTGCCTCATGCGGGGCCATTTTAATACTGGAATTGTAGCTATTATTGTAGGCAAATTCTATGAGTGGAAGATGGTTATCCCAACTCCCCTTGAAATCCAGAACACATGCTCGTAGGAATCTTCAAGTGTCTGAATGGTACGTTCCGCCTGTCCGTCAGTCTATGGTTGGAATGCAGTGTTGAGATTCACTTGTGTGCCTAAACCATTCTTAAACGACCTCCAAAAGTTAGCCGCAAATTGCGCTCCTCGGTCTGATATAATAGATACCGGCACACCATGAAGCTTAACAATTTCCTTGATATACAACTTCGCATAATCTTCAACTGTGTAAGTTGTTTTAAATGGCAGAAAATGGGCACATTTTGTAAATTGATAAACTATCACCCATATGGAATCAAACTTATGATAAGAGCGAGGTAATCCAATAATGAAGTCCATATTAATCACCTCCCATTTCCAGGTCGGAATCTCTATATTTTGAAGCAATCCACTGGGTTTCTGATGTTCGATTTTTACTTGTTGGCAATTAGGACATTGGGCTACAAATTCTACAATAGACTTCTTCATGTTATCCCACCAATACTGCTCCTTAACATCATGATACATCTTTGTCGAGCGAGGATGGATGGAATATCGGGATTGATGAAGCTCAATCATAATCTTCTCTCTCAACTCAGCAACATTAGGCACACATAATCGGCCTTGGTATCTCAGTGCCCCATCTGATCTGATCTGAATAGCCGTAATTTTACACTGCTGAATGCTCTCTCTCAATCATACTAAGGTAGGATCTTCATATTGCCATGCTTTTACCTCGGCTACCAAAGATGATTCTGATGTATTATATACAGTAACACCTCCGTCATCAGAGTCAAACAATCTGATTCTCATATTGGCTAGCTGAACCACTTATATCACGACCCAAACTGAAGGGCCATGACAGGCGACTGGTACCTTACTCAACCGAGTACCAACATAACATATCTTTCTTATAGTACTATCATGGGTAAATGGTCCAACTTTTGTTCCACAACTTGCTTGACTTCAAAACGTAGCACACGACTATCATATGACAAAAGTAACTCATAGAATAACCTCCTTATCATGTTAAGAACCATATTCTCACCCTAAAGCACATGTTATAACATTCCAAACTTGTCGACTTTCGACGAAACTTATTTTCTTCAATTGGTTTAGCTTCTAAGATTTCCAATCCTCTTGGTACTTGTTATTCATGATCTTAAGTATTTGTAACCTCCAAGGTAACATGATTAACTTACTTTATGTACTTTCAAATATGATCTCATTTTTGAGCTTGCATCAATTGAGTTACGAATCTCATGAACGAAGATATGGGGTGTAACTTCATTCCCCCATTTGGAACATTCGTCCTCGAATGTTAACTGATGCGCTTATTAGTCTCATAACCTATAGCTCTTACAAATATTTTAATTTTGTCCTTTCCATCTACGCAATTTTTCTGGGAATAAATCCTAAAGTCAGGGCATTCCACCCTTTAGGCCTCTTTCTCACACCACGACTAGTTGTCCGAATTCTTACAATCTTGTAATTGTTGCTACCTTTTGTCACGCAGCCTGTATGACTTTGTCCTTGTATGTGCATCTATGCAACTCTTCTCTCATTTTCCCTCCTACATTTAGTCAATGCCTAGGCCTCACTTTGGGAACATATATACAGAACTTTGACAAGCTGTCCCCCTGGGCATCTATAGGTGTACTAAAGTTCTTCGCTCGGTACTTGTTGACAATTAGGACACTAGGCTACAAATTCTGCAATAGATTTCTTCATCTTATGCCACCAATACTGCTCCTTAACATCATGATACATATTTGTCGAGCTGAATAGATGGAATATCGGGATTGATGAATCTCAATCATAATATTCTCTCTCAAACCTGCCATATTAGGCACACATAATCGACCCTGGTATCTCAGTGCCCTATCTGCTCCGATCTCAAAAGTCGTAATTTTAATCTGCTGGATGCTCTCTCTCAGTCGTACTAAGGTAGGATCTTCATATTGTCGTGCTTTTACCTCGGCTACCAAAGATGATTCTGATGTATTCTGTACAGTAATACCGACGTCATCAGAGTCTAACAATATGATTCTCATATTGGCTAGTTGATGAATTTCTTTAGTCAACCCCGGTCTACCTGCCTCAATATGTACTAAGCTTCCCATTGACTTACGACTGAGAGCATCTGCCACAACATTGGCTTTACCGGGATGGTAAAATATATTGGCATCGTAATCTTTCAGTAATTAAAGCCACCTACACTGCCTCAAATTCAACTCCTTCTGCTTGAAGATGTATTGTAAACTCTTGTGATCTGTGGAGATGTCAACATGGACGCCGTATAAGTAGTGCCGCCATATCTTCAAAGCATACATTACTGCAGCCAATTCCAAATCATGGGTCGGGTAATTCTTTTCATGCTTCTTCAATTGTCTTGATGCATAAGTAATCACCTTCTCATGTTGCATCAATACGCACCCCAAACCTATACCTGAGGCATCACAATATACCACATAACCTTCTATTCCTTCTGGGAGAGTGAGCACTGGCGCATATGTCAATCGATTCTTTAACTCCTGAAAACTTCGTTCACAAGTATCACACCACTGGAACTTAGTAGCTTTCTGCGTTAACTTAGTCAATGGTGTTGATATAGAGGAAAACCCTTTTATAAATCGCCTATAATATCCTGCTTACCCCAAGAAGCTGCGGAGTTCTGATGGTGTTGTAGGTCTCGGCCAATTCTGTACCGTGTTGATCGTTTGAGTGTCGACACTAATTCCCTCGTCAGATATCACATGGACAAGGAATGCTACTGAGTTCAGCAAGAATTCACATTTGGAGAGCTTAGCATATAACTTATGATCCTGAAGCGTCTGTAATACTATCTGCAAGTGGCCCGCATTTTCCGCCTCTGAATGAGAATAGACCAAAATGTCATCAATGAATACGATCACGAACACATCAAGATAGGGCCTGAATACAGTATTCATAAGATCCATAAAAGGTGTTGGGGCATTTGTTAGCCCGAACAACATCACCAAGAACTCAAAGTGACCATATCTTGCCCGGAAGGCCGTCTTTGGAATATTCTTCTCCTTAACCCTCACCTGATGATACCCTGAACGTAAGTCAATCTTGGAGAAATATTTGGCACTCTAGAGTTGGTCAAACAGGCCATCAATCCTTGGAAGTGGATACTTGTTCTTTATAGTAAACTTATTCAATTGTCGATAATCGATACACATCCTTAACGACCCGTATTTCTTCCGCACGAACAGGACTGGCACACCCCAAGGTGAAGTTCTAGGCCTAATGAATCCCTTATCCAGCAAGTCCTTCAATTGTGCCTTCAACTCTTACAACTCTGCCGGGGCCATCCTGTATGGAGGAATAAATATGGGTTGAGTGTCAGGCAACACATCAATGCTAAACTCAATCTCCATTTCAGGAGGAAGACATGGGAGTTCATCTGGGAAAACATCTTGAAATTCATTGACCATGGGGATTGATTGTAGAGTAGGCGACTTCGCCTACGCATCCCTAACGCGAATGAGATGATAAATGCAACCTTTTGAGATCATCTTCCTTGCCTTAAGATAGGAAATAAACCTATCGTTCGGTGTAGCAATGTTCCCCTTCCATTTGATGGCGGGTTTATCAGTAAATTGAAACCTAACCATCTTCGTACGATAATCAACTTGAATAGCATGAGGCCAACCAATCCATTCCCATTATCACATCGAAATCAACCATTTCTAATTAAAATAAATTCTTCAAGGTTTGACGACTACAAATCATCACTATGCAACCTCTATATACCCTTCTAGCAATCACAGAATCTCCTATCGGAGTAGATACCGCAAGTGGCTTAGTTATCAATTCAGGTTCAATGCCAAACTTATTAGCCACAAAGGGTGTAACATATGATAATGTAGATCGCGGATGAATCAACTCATATACATTGTAAGAAAACACAGACAATATACCTGTAACAACATCCGGAGACGACTTGAGATCATGTCCACCTATTAGAGCATAGGTTCGATTTTGAGCACCACTCGAACTTGGCACTACACCTCTACCTCTACCAAGACCAGTAGACTGCTGAAAACCCCATGCTGGAGGTCGAACTGATGAGGAAGAACCAGACATAGATCCAGTCGGCTGAGCTATACCACCACCTTCTCTATTAGGACAATCCCGCATCATATGGCCAGGCTGTCCGCAAGAATAGCACGCATTAGAACCTCGACGACACAGTCCAAATTGGGCCTTGTTGTACTGATCACAACGGGGTGTTGGGGGTCTCATCTAACTAGTATCCCTATGATATTGCGAGCATGATGCCCGCAAACTCTGACATGGACCAGAATAGGTAAATCGATCATACCGAGGCCTCTGAAACTGTGGAGGAGCACTAGCTACAGGTGGCGCCAAAATCCTCGAAGACTGGGGCCTGACACTGCCTCTGAAGTCATGAGAATACCCTACAAATATCGCCCTCTTATGTTGGCCCCTATCCTGCTCCCTATCTTCCCTTTGCTGGCGCTTACGATTCTCTAGGGTCTGGGCATAAGTCTAAATACGGGAAATATCCATGCCCTTCACCAAGGAGGTTGTCGTGCACTCATTTATCAGATGTGGTCCCAACTCGTTCATGAACATATGAACCCTATCACTCATCTCGGTCACCGTATGGGGAGCATACCTTGCTAAAGAATCAAATTTCATACTATACTCTCGCACACTTATATTACCTTGTCTAAGGTTCAAGAACTTATCAGCTCTAGCTCGTCGTATCTCAACAGGCAAATAGTGATGAAGAAAGGCCTCAGAAAATTCTTTCCACACAGCTTGAGGAGCGTTCGGACCCCTGGATCTCTCCCAACTATCATACCAGAAAACCACTAAATCCCGTAACCGATAAAATCCAACTCTACCACCTCTGTATCAGTAGCATGCATAACCCGCAGTGTACGATGAACTTCGTCAATAAAAGTCTGCGGGTCCTCCTTGGGATCTGATCCGGTAAACTGGAGGGTCTAGATTAATAAAATCACAAACTCTGGTACTATTTGGTTTATCAACTGCACCGATATTCTGCCTCTCAGCTTGAGCAGGTACCAAGCTAGTCAACAACTGCACCGCACTCTGCATATCCTGGTATGTAGTGCTAGACAGAGGAACTAGTGGTGTTGGGTTCCTCCTAATATCCTCTGGAGGAGACGGAGTAGATGAGGTATGAGACGACATCTCACTCTGAGCCTCACTTTGGCCTGCTCTGGCTTGAGGCATCTGACTGGTACCCTCACCCATAGCTGTATCAAGCCGTCCACTAATCGCTTGCTTCCTAGTCGAAGGCATCGCTAAAAGAAAACAAGGTTAAAATTAGAGATGTAAGCTAAAGACTCAACTCTACGCACGATCTAGATTCAAGAAGAAGGTAACAACCCTAGATGTCATGTAGTCTCCTGATTATAAATGTGGCGCGGTACACATCCATAATCAAGACTCTACTAGTCACGGCTCATAAACAACGCCTAGGTCAGACTTGCTCTGATACCAAGTTTGTCACGACCTAAACTGGAGGATCATGACTAGCACCCGGGCCATACTTGCCGAGAACCAACGTCCATTTTATCTAACCCTCCTTATTATCTTTAAGGGCCGACGAGATCAACATAAATGGTAGATATGGATCATGAACAACCAACAATGAATGATAATGGCATGAACATACATAACATGGGATGACAAGGCTGCCAAGAAACTACATATAAGGTACGAGCTACAACGCTGCATGAAAGACTATACAACAAAAATTAGCCAACAAGGCATACCAAATTATACATGAGTTGACACCTGTCTATGAGCCTCTAAAGGAGCATAAGTGCTGCAACATTGCCGGAACAGGGCCTCGAATAACCCATAATATATATAACAAAAATTCATACCAAGACCACGGCAAGTCCGGGGAAGGGATCTTGCCAATAACCGCTGAACTGGGAAGCGTACTATGGTGGGGGGAGCTGTGTCTACCTGTCTATCAGGACATGTAACAAGACATGCAACGTCCACAAACAAAAAGGACGTCAGTATGAATAAAATACTGAGTATGTAAGGCACGAAATCATAAGTAAGAACAGTAATGTAAATAGGGATAGAGAATATACAACCTCTAACATTTGGGTACCTCTGAGGGCTACTGACATGAAATGTGTGATACATACATACATACATATATATATATATATATATATGTATATATATATATATATATACACACACACACACACATAAACTTTTAAAACATACGCCTTTGTGGGCAACATCATCACCATATCTTACTCAGCCGTAATAGGCTCGGTAAAATGTACCCGACCACGTGGAGCTCGGTAAAACCCAACTGATCAGTGGTTGCACAATAGGTGTCGTACCCAGCCTATAGGCTTGACTTCGCCAGGGGAAGTGGCATTGTCGTAATTTGTTGAAGTGTCTGAAGGCTATAACTATTTTCACGAGTATGGGATGGGGTGAAACTTCATGGAAGTGTGAAGGAAGTCAAGAGAAAGGTTTAGGAACAGACATCGCCTTATTCGGAGTTCGGATGAGTGAGAAAGGATCATTATGATTCTCTAGCCAAAACATGTCTACTAAGGAATCTTGGAATTTTTTTATTTTAAGCATATATAAGGGGCGCAGAGGTGTTGAAGCTCAGCCAGCCTCCCCCATGCGTGCTGCCACCAAGCCGCACCAAGTGAGCTACCTTGAGGGGGAACCTCAAGGGCCTTCCTGGACATCTCAAAGGGGTTTCTTAGGTATCCATACGAGCTTGGGAACTCTATGGACGACGCGACACCTCAGGGCTAGTGTTGGGCACACAACGGGTGCCGGAGGCTTGACGTGTGTGCGATTATGCCCTATGGGCTACCGAAATAGTGGATAAAGACCTCTATGCCGATTGGATACTTGAAGAACCTATCTTAGGGGCCTCATGTGTCGACTTGTGAGCATAGCTTGGGTTTAGATATGCGAGCAAGGGTCTGTTGATCTAGATGTGCAGTTGTGGGGTGACACTGCACTATGTGGGATGGAAGTGTGTCGCGAGGGCTATGTTTGGCCATTCCATAAGACAACCATGGGTATTCTATGAAAGACACACATAATAGAGGCCAAGGACTAAAGGTTGCCTTACTCGTGTGAAGCACAAGCTGGGTGCGGATGCACGAGGCGAGTGTCAAGCTTAAGGATTGGACTGCGCACGCGAGAGCGATGCTCAGTGCTAGGAGAGGGACTGACAAGTCTTTAGCCAGCCCCGAGTGTGTGCATGGATGAGATCCAGCAGACGAGAAGCACCACAGCTAGTCGAGGTCATGAGCCAAGACATCAGACAGGGTGTCAAAGTGGAAGTAAGCTTCCTGGGAAAGCTTCACCACAGGCACAAGATCGTGCTAGAAAACCTGGGAAAGATGAAAGGCTGGATTGTAGTGTGGGGTGACTACAGGCGCCGCACGGGCTATTTGGTGCCGCTGACGTCCGGAAAAAGGTTTGCCCATGACAACAGTATTGCGTTTATTTATATGAAATTAAATGTATTTAACTGAAATAATACAAATTCATTTGATAAAGGTAAAAAATGGAGGCACGTAGCGAAAAACAGAGATTTTCTATGGGTGAAGAAAACAATATGTTCATGCAAATTCAGCAAGACAATTCTGTCCAAGAAAACAATCAAGAAAATAACCCGAAAGACCAAAATTCTATACTCCTTTTAAAGCAGTAAGATCATTCCAATGTGTTATATTTTACTATGATAGTTTATTTAGTATTTTACCATTTAAAGTCGTCGTTCTTCCTCTTTTTTACTCTCTNTCTATACTCCTTTTAAAGCAGTAAGATCATTCCAATGTGTTATATTTTATTATTATAGTTTATTTAGTATTTTGTCATTTAAAGTCGTCGTTCTTCAGTTTTTTACTCTCTCTTTATTCTCCTTTTCTTTTTACCCAATATTGTTTCTCTTTTGTTTATGCGATGAGAGGGCATTACACAGCTCATATGTATGTTGGCAGAGGATCTCATTCTTGTACCAAGGTGAACTATTTAACTAATTATCTTTGCTACTTTTATTTATTTATTTATGTTTAAATCATTTTTTATGGCATTTGATTATATTGGACATCTATATAGAGCATTCATATGAGAGCTTCCACAGAAAAAAAATCTTTTTCTTCAAGTCAAATTCTAAAGAGCTAAGGCTCTTACTATAGCACCAACTAAAAGCGGAATCTCGTTGTAAAAAATATTATTATATTCTAAA
>ML410787.1:0-24680 GCA_005239525.1 Nicotiana knightiana
AAATGACATCCCTCACCTAAGGGCCAAGAAGTGCAAGATGCGATAACTACGGTTTGGTTCCTTCATTTTTATACCACCACCCCATGAACGTGATAGAAAAATTGATTCAAAATTGGGGACGCAATTCATATCCTCCAAGTGGAAGGAAAAGTGGTGAAGCAGCAGAGTCATGCCACGACTATAAATAAGGCATTTGTTGGGAGGCAACCCAGCCTGTATATCTTTTCATTAATTTTTATATATTTTTTTAGTGTCAGNGGTGGTACGATATCTGGACTTAAAATCGTATATTACTTGTCGACCACGTACACTTGCGTGTGCATTGGGAAATCAACCAAGAATGTACGTACAAAGTGACGAGAGTCCGTACGTAGCAGCTATTATTATTATGTCCGGGTAGTTAGGTGCACATCATGCCTTGTGTTTTACTTAATATGAATTATATCCTTAATAAATTAAATGTTACATTCGGCTTATTTCCCTGATATCATGGAATTTGAGAAAATTTGTAAGGAATTGTTTACTGAAAAATAATTTAAAAAGGAATAGTGTGTGTGCATGTGACCGCCTCGTAATTGACATTCCGCGAGCGGAGTGTGATTTCCCCCACTCTTATGGGAATGGGCCGTACGCCACGGTGGATTGGAAGATGCACTTTTGGTTCGGGCCGTTTGATCCTCGGCAGTGCATAGATGAGGGTACTTTATGGAAAGGTGCACTTATGGTTCGCGCTGTTCGACCCTCAGCAGTGCACGTACATGACTATCTTATGACTCCAACCGGTAGTCCTTATCTTGTATGCACATGATTTATTTGTTACTAAATTCATGGACACTGCTTTGACTGATATTTGGGGGAAGGGGAAGTAGTAATTTTCTATTTATTTCCAGTACTTCCTTGGATTTCAGTGCCTTATATATATTTGCTGCTTCACTACCTTTACATGCCTACTGTTTTCATCATATTCCGTTGAATTATACTGTTGGACCTTAGTGAGTGTCCAGTCAACCTCTCGTCACTACCTCTTCGAGGTTAAGCGGGATACTCACTGGGTACATATATATTTATGTACTCATGCTACGCTTCTGTACTTAATTGTACAGGTTCTGAGGCTGGTGCATCTGGTTGTCGGACCGGAGCTTGATTTTGATTTATAGACAGACCTGACTTCACGGTGAGCTGCTTTCTCTTGGAAATCTCTGGCAGCACCATGGGGTTTCTTTTGCTTATTTCCCGTTTATTTCCTTCAGACAGTGGGACTTTATATGATATCTTTTGTATATTCTGTTAGTATGCCCGTAGGACTTGTGACACTAGTGCCTGGCACACATGTGATGGTTATTATGGATTTCAGGTCTGTATATATGTTGGCTCACGCCTCCTCATGACCACTTTTGATTAAAAACTGGCTAGTTATCCTTGTCAATTTATGTCTTAAGTTTTAAAAACTGAGAATATGTTGAAATGTTTAATCTAATAAGAAGGAACCCTTAGTAAGTTGAGTGTTGGCTTGCTTGACCCTGCTGTTGGGTGACATCAAGAACTAAGTTAGGATTTTGGGTCATGACAACATGGTATCAGAGCACTAGGTTCACGTAAGTCTCACGAGTCATGGGCAAACCCAGTAGAGTCTTGCGGATCGGTACAGAGACGTCTGTACTTATCTTCAGGGGGTTATAGGGTGTTAGGAAACCTCTCTTTGTTCTTATTCTATCGTGCAATCGATGATTTACTAAACTCATTCTTCTATTCTCATACAGATGGTGAGGACACGTGCATATGATGTTCCAGACCTGGGAAGGGCCGCTACCTTCGTTGTCCGAGGCCGCGACAGAGGCCGCGGGAGGGCACCACCTGCGGTAGGGGATGAGGGCATCCCAGAGCTATTCCGGTTTTGCCAGCAGAGGACCCTATTATAGAGGAGCAGGACGAGGCGCCTCCAGCAGATCCTGCTCCAGTAGACTTCATGACGGCGCCAGGCTTCCAGGCAGTCATGGGCCATATGATGAGGTTTATGGACACTATGTCCTAGGCTGGTTTATTTCCAGCAGATCCTGCCACTTCCCAGGCGGGAGGGGGAGTCCAGACCCCTACTGCCCAGGCTGCAAGCCAAACATCAGCATTATATCATACCCCGGGTACACTGCCCGTGGGTGGGGTCCAGCCTGTTGCAGCAGCACCTGAGCCCAGACCAGCTGCGGACGGTGATCCGCAGAAGTTATTGGATAGATGAAATCGATTGCACCCTCCAGTCTTTGGGGGTGAGCGAGGAGAGGATGCCCAGGACTTTGTGGACAGGTGTAGGGACAGACTGCACAACATGAGGATACTAGAGTCCCATGGAGTGGATTTCATTACCTTCCAGTTGGAGAGTAGAGCTCATAGGTGGTGGCAGTCCTATATTCTCAGCAGGCCAGCATATTCTCCTCTTGTCACTTAGGAGCAGTTCACGCAAATGTTTCAAGATAAATATATCCCACCCTCTGAGAGGGAAGAGCTGCAAAATCAGTTTGAGTGGCTAGAGCAGGGACAGATGTCAGTGAAAGATTATGAGACCAGATTTTCAGAGTTGTCTCGCCATGCACTCATGATACTACCTACTGATGCAGAGAGGGTGCAGAGATTTGTGGCTGGGTTGCATCCAGGTATTAGGGCCACCATGGCCCGAGAGGTGGAGATGGGTAATCCTTATTAGCTCGTGGTAGAGATTTCTCGCAGAATCGAGGGGTATCGGTCGAGGAGCAGGGAGCAGGGGCAGCAGGACAAGAGGGATAGATTCTCCGGAGATTTTAGAGGCGCCCCAGCTAGGGGCAGAGGTCAGTTCAGCAATGGTCAGCCCAGCATGCCTTCATATTCAGCACCTCCACCACCTCCCCGAGGTGTTCCAGCGAGGTCTCATTTCAGCGCCATGCCAGAGCGTTCCTACCGTCCTCCAGCCATTTAGAGTTCACCTAGTGGTTATCCCAGCCATCTAAGATCCTCCGACCCCTACTTCAGTGCTATGCCATAGGGCCCACATCACCCTCCGGTCATTCAGGGTTCTTCTTCGGGAAGCAGACTATGGTACCTGGGAGTTGTTACGACTGTGGAGAGCCAGGTCATATGAGGAGGCATTGTCCCAGGTTTCGGGGCAAGGCCGTACAACAGGGTTATCAGCCGATGGGTCCGGCACCAGTAGTCCGGCCACCTAGAGGTAGATGACAGGTCGACAGGGGTCGTCCTAGAGGTGGAGGCCAGTTAGGGGGAGGTCAGGCAGCTCCTGTTCACTCTGGTGGAGCTCAGCCTTCCGGTAATCCAGCTAGATTCTATTCCATTCCGGCCAGATCAGATGCAGTGACCTCAGACGCCATGATCACAGGTATTATCTCAGTATGTGGTAGAGAGGCTTCAGTATTATTTGATCCATGATCCACTTATTTATATGTTTCAGCATTATTTGCTCACTTTCTTGATGCTCCTCGCGAGTCCTTGGGTTCTCCTATATATGTGTCCACTCCTGTGGGCGATTCTGTGTTGGTAGACCGAATCTATCGGTTTGTGTGGTCACCTTCTGTGGGTTCGAGACCAGAGCAGACCTTTTATTACTCGACATGGTTGATTTTGAGGTTATTCTAGGCATGGATTGGCTATCTCCTTATCATTTCGTGCTAGATTGCCATGCTAAGACAGTTACTTTAGCCATGCCTGAGTCGCCTAGGCTGTAGTGGAGAGGGTCCTCAGTTAGTGCAACCAGCCGGGTTGTTTCATTCCTGAAAGCTCGACATATGGTCGAGAAGAGTTGTCTGGCCTATCTTGCTTATGTGCGGGACACCACCGCCGAGTCTCTGAAGATTGATTCAGTGCCAGTGGTTCGAGAGTTTGCTGATGTATTTCCTTTAGACCTTCCAAGCATGCCTTCAGACCGTGATATTGATTTTTTCATTGATTTAGCTCCAGGCACCCAGCCTATATCTATTCCTCCGTACCGTATGGCTCCAAAGGAGTTGAAGGAGCATCTTGAGGGGCTGTTAGCTAAGGGGTTCATCAGACCGAGTGTATTGCCGTGGGGTGCTCCAATCCTATTCGTGAAGAAGAAGGATGGGTCCATGCAGATGTGTATTGATTACCGCCAGTTGAACAAGGTCACCATTAAGAACAAGTATCTTTTGAGGCGCATCGATGATTTGTTTGACTAGTTGCAGGGCGCTCGGGTGTTTTCTAAGATTGATTTGAGATCGGGATATCATCAGTTGAAGATTCGTGCCTCAGATGTTCCGAAGAATGCTTTTCGTACGAGATATGGCCACTATGAGTTCCTGGTGATGTCCTTTGGCTTGACTAATGCCCCCAAAACATTCATGGACTTGATGAATAGAGTGTTCAGGACGTATATTGATTCCTTTGTTATTGTCTTTATTGATGAAATCTTGATTTACTCAAGTATCCTGGGGGAGCACGAGCAACATTTGAGAGTTGTGCTCCAGACCTTGCGGGAACAGAAGCTATATGCTAAGTTCTCCAAGTGTGAGTTCTGGTTGGATTCCGTAGCATTCCCGGGGCATGTAGTATCCGGAGAGGGTATCAAAGTTGATCCTCAGAAGATCGAGGCAGTTCAGAGTTGGTCACGTCCTACTTCAGCTACAGAGATCAGGAGCTTTTTCGGCCTAGCAGGCTATTATCGCCGATTTATGTAGGGGTTCTCTTCTATTGCAGCTCCATTGACCAGATTGACTCAGAGGAATGCCCTTTTCGATGGTCTGACGAGTGTGAGGCGAGCTTTCAGAAGCTCAAGGTAGCATTGACCTCAACATTAGTTCTGGTATTGCCTTCCGGTTCAGGGATGTATACAGTGTATTGCGATTCTTCGCGCGTTGGCTTGGGATGTGTGTTGATGCAGGAGGGGAGAGTTATTGCTTATGCTTCGCGCCAACTAAAGGTCCATGAGAAGAATTACCATGTGCACGATTTAGAGTTGGCGGCGATTGTTCATGCTCTTAAGATTTGGAGGCACTACTTGTATGGGGTGTCCTGTGAGGTTTATACAGACCACCACAGTTTGCAGCACTTGTTCAAACAGAGGGATCTTAATTTGAGGCAGCGCAGGTGGCTTTAGTTGCTGAAGGATTATGACATCACCATTCTATATCATCCGGGCAAGGCAAATGTGGTAGCAGATTCTTTGAGCAGGAAGGCGGAGAGTATTGGTAGCTTGGCTTATATTGCAGCAGAGGAGAGACCTCTAGCCTTGGACATTCAGTCCTTGGCTAATCGCCTGGTGAGATTAGACCTTTCAAAGCCTCGTCGAGTTCTAGCACATGTGGTCGCTCAGTCTTCGTTATTGGGTGAAATTAAGGCTCGGCAGTTTGATGATCCGTGCTTAGCAGAGCTTCGGGAGACAGTGGTACAGGGTGGTGCCAAGGAGGTTACTATTGGAGAGGATGGTGTTATGAGACTTCAGGGCCGTTTATGTGTTCCTAATGTTGATGGCCTGAGGGAGAGGATTCTAGAGGAGGCACACAGTTCTCGGTATTCTGTTCATCCTGGTGCAACAAAGATGTATCATGATTTGAAGCAGCATTACTGGTGGAGGTGGATGAAGAGGGACATTGTGGAGTATGTGACTAGGTATCTTAACTGTCAACTGGTTAAGTATGAGCACCAGAGGCCAAGAGGCCTACTTCAACAGATGCCTATTCTTTAGTGGAAATGGAAGCTCATCACTATGGATTTCGTGGTTAGGTTGCCTCGGACTTTGCGGAAGGTTGATGCGGTTTGGGTCATTGTGGATAGATTGACCAAATCGGCGCATTTAATTCTAGTGGCTACTACTTATACTTCTGAGAGGTTAGCCCAGATCTACATTCAGGAGATAGTCCGATTGCACGGTGTGCCAGTGTCCATTATATCAGATCGAGGTCCTCAGATCACCTAGAATTTCTGGAGAGCATTGCATAGTGAGATGGGCACCCAAATAGATCTCAACACATCATTTCACCCTCATACTGATGGCCAGTCAGAGCGTACAATTCAGATATTTGAGGACATGCTTAGGGCATGCATGATTGACTTCGGAGGTCAGTAGGGCCAGTTCTTGCCTTTGGTCGAGTTTTCTTACAATAATAGTTATCAGTACAGCATCGAGATGGCTCCATTTGAGGCTTTGTATGGTCGGCGATGTCGTTCCCTTATCGGGTGGTTTGAGCTTGGAGAGGCTAAATTATATGGCACCGACCTGGTGAGGGATGCTTTGGAGAGGGTGAAATTGATCCAGGAGAGGCTCTGTACAGCACAGTCCAGAAAGAAGAGTTACGCGGATCATAGGGCGCGTGATGTATCATTTATGGAGAGAGACAAGGTTCTGTTGAAGGTCTCGCCGATGAAGGGTATTATGAGGTTTAGGAAGAAGGTCAAGCTGAGCCCGAGGTTTATAGGTCCCTTCGAGGTGTTAAGGCGAGTAGGGGAGGTTGCTTATGAGCTAGCCTTACCTCCCAGTTTATCAGGAGTTCATCCGATCTTTCATGTATCCATGCTCCGGAGGTACCACGCCGACTTCTCTCACGTGGTTGATTTCATCACTATTCAGTTGGATGAGAGATTGGGCTACGAGGAGGAGCCAATTGCTATTACTGATAGACATGATCGCCAGTTCAGGTCCAAAAGAGTGTCTACGGTGAAGGTCCAGTGGAGGGGCCAACCAGTCGAGGAAGCGACCTGGGAGTCCGAGGAGGACATGCGGAGCAGATATCCACACTTATTCAACACTTCAGGTATGATTCTAGACCCGTTCGAGGACGAATGTTTATTTAAGAGGTGAAGAATATAACGACCCGACCGGTCATTTTGCGTTATCGGACCCCGTTCCCCTAAATGAAACTTCCCATAGCGGCTTATTGTGATTTATGACTTGCGAGGGTGGGTAGTCCGGGATTCAGAAATGTTTAGAGCAATATTGGAACACTTGGTTCCTTTAGGTTGGCCTTTAAGGTCAAGTTTGACTTCGTTCAACATTTTGAAAAAACCACCTCAAAATCGAGTTTCGACGATTCTGGTAGCTTCGTATGATGATTTCGGACTTGGGCGTATGTTCGGAATGGGTTTTGGATGACCCGGGAGCATTTCGGTGCCAAATATCGAAATAAGAATTTCCTTAAGTTAATATTGTGGTTTGGGACGTGTTTTTGTGTTATCGAGGTCCGAACGGAACCCCGAGATCGGGAATAGTTTCGTTATGCCATTTATGACTTGACTGCAAAATTTGGTGTCATTCTGATTAGTATAGGTCGGTTCGGCGCATTGTTAGCGAATTCTAGAACTTTAAGTTCAAAGTTTGATTCAATTTGGTTTTGGGGTCGAATTCTTAGTTTTGTTGTTGTTTTTCACGTTCTGAAAATTCGAGCGAGTCCATATCATGAATACAGACCTGCCAGTGCCTTTGGACGGGGTCCCGAGGGGATCGAGTGAGTTTTGGACCCCTCGGAGTTAAATTCAAAACACCAAAAATTCCAGGTTTGGTTTCCTTCTCTACGTTCGTAGGGGGGTTACCGGGTTCGCAGAGAAGGAACTGGGCAGAGGTGGGAATGCCCTGTGCGTTCGCACAAAAGGCATTGCGATCGCGATGGGTTGGGCTCCTGACACAGTGCGTTTGCACACCTCACCCGCGTTCACATAGATCCTGGCCATTGGGCCAGACCAACTACTCCTTACCTAGTGCGTTCGCAGGGCTCCATCCGTGTTTGCATAGAAGGCCCATGTGGGCCTGGTCATTTAAAGCCTTGCGATCGCACTGCCCATACTGCGATCGCATAGAGGAGACCACTGGGCAGTGTGTTTTTATAGCGGGATTTAATTCATTTTCCTCATCTTCTTCTTCTTCTTCTTCCTTGGGACGATTTTCAGCATTCAAGAGGGGCAAACGACCTAGTTATTGAAGGTAAGTAAATTCTACCCTAATATTAGTTTAATGCATGGATTACAAGCTAAATTAACTACCTAATTAGTGAAAATTACGGATTTGGGGTAGTAACCTAGGGCTTTTGAAAATGTAGAAAATTACTCGTGCATTTGCTATGAATTCATACAAAAATCATATATTAACGATCCTTAGGTTATGAGTGAGTGTTTCCTTCGAGAATTTTCAGAATCCGGGCTTGTGGGCCCAAGGTTGGATTTTATGATTTATTCAAGAATGGTAAATTTGACTAAATAATAGGAGAATTCCATGCTTCGAATATAAATTGATATATTTGTATAACATTTGGCTAGTTTCGAGCCCATGGGTGTCGAGTTCGGAGTTTCGGGCGCATTCTTGGCCCGGGGAGTAGGTGCGACGCGAGGTGATCTCCTTTCTAACCTCGTAAGAGGGAATTGTCCCCCTAGGTGTTTTAGATGCTATATGTGATAATTGTGGGGGCTACGTACGTACAAAGTGACGAGAGTCCGGACGTAGCGGCTATTATTATTATGTCCGGGTAGTTAGGTCCACATCATGCCTTGTGTTTTACTTAATATGAGCTATATGCTTAATAAATTAAATGTTACATGCGGCTTATTTCCCTGAGATCATGGAATTTGAGAAAATTTGTAAGGAATTGTTTACTGAAAAATAAGTTAAAAAGGAATAGTGTGTGTGCATGTGACCACTTTGCAATTTACATTCCGCGAGCGGAGTGTGATCTCCCCCACTCTTATGGGAGCGGGCTGTACGCCACGACGGATTGGAAGATGCACTTTTGGTTCGGGCCGTTCGATCCTCGGCAGTGCATAGATGTGAGTACTTTATGGAAAAGTGCACTTATGATTCGGTTCGTTCGACCCTCGGCAGTGCACATACATGACTATCTTATGACTCCGACTGATTGTTCTTATCCTGTATGCGCATGATTATTTGTTACTAAATTCATGGACACTGCTTTGACAAATATTTGGGGGAAGGGGAAGTAGTAATTGTCTATTTATTTCCAGTACTTCCTTGGATTTCAGTGCCCTATATATATTTGCTGCTTCACTACCTTTACATGCTTACTGTTTTCATCATATTCTGTTGAATTATATTGTTGGACCTTAGTGAGTGTCCAGTCGACCTCTCGTCACTACCTCTTCGAGGTTAGGCGGGATACTCACTTGGTACATATATATATTTATGTACTCATGCTGCACTTCTGTACTTAATTGTACACGTTCTGAGGCTGGTGCATATGGTTGTCGGACCGGAGCTTGATTTTGATTTATAGACGGACCTGACTTCACGGTGAGCTGCTTTCTCCTGGAAATCTCTGGCAGCACCATGGGGTTTCTTTTGCTTATTTCCCTTCTATTTCCTTCATATATTGGGACTGTATATTATATCTTTTGTATATTCTGTTAGTATGCCTGTATGACTTGTGAAACTAGTTCCTGGCCCACACGTGATGGTTATTATGGATTTCAAGTCTGTATATATGTTGTCTCACGCCTCCTCATGACCACTTTTGATTAAAAATTGGCTAATTATCCTTGTCAATTTATGTCTTAAGTTTTAAAAACTGAGGATATGTTGAAATGTTTAATCTAATAAGAAGGAACCCTTAGTAAGTTGAGTGTTGGCTTGCCTGACCCCGATGTTGTGCGCCATCACGACCTAAGTTAGGATTTTGGGTCGTGACACTAACTACTGCGCTTACTTGGGAATCTTTGCTTAGTCAAACAAGGCTGGTAGTATAGATCTTTGGTGTAGTAAAACCTTGTTCATGTGTATGCTTGCCTTTTACTGCTTTTGAAGATCACTGCAACGACTGTTGGTATTATGTAGACTTAGATAAAGGTCCTAAAATTTTAAGATCATTAAAATCAATCCATGCCTGCATCTTCTTCTATCATTCACCATGCTCAGGCCACTTTTATATAAATCAAACTTTTTATTTATTCTCTGTATATATTATGATACTAACGCTGTTATTGAATGCTTTTTATTATGCGTTGATCATTTTAGGAACCTAGGCAAACCCAAAGCCCATAGTTAAAATAATAATAAAAAGAATCTGAATTTATACTATGTTACAACATTTCTGATTACTCACTGTTAGTAAATAAAAAGGTCTCATTATTTGTTTATCACTAACTCTTTTTAAAAAGTCTTTGATATTGAACATATTTCAAAGAAATGGCACCTTTTTGAAAAATAGAATTGGATGGGTATTTCAAGACTGAGTTTCAACGAAAAATAAAACCAAGCATGGCTAGTGAGTTACAATTAGTAGCTTCAACGAGTTTTTTAAAAAGAAATAACACAATTCCTGTTTGAAATCAATTCTTCAAAGGTACCCATGACATGTTTTACTAATTTACATAAATAATCATATCATTTCAAAAGACAGAATATTTAAAACATAACCACATTTTGTAAGTCTTTTGTAGACATGAACATTTCAAAATACCCGTTATTCAAATTACAAAGTCTTATAAAACCTATACTCTTTTTTCAAAACACATACACAATCCTCTTATAAAACAAGTAGAATTTTAAGACAAGACTTAGAATAGTTTCAGATCTTAAGCACTAATTAAGCAGAATATAGACCCTTACCCCCTAAACCTAGCCTAATCCCTTAGGAGCTACCTTAGGTGGATTTTAGGGGGTGCCTAATACCTTCCCATTAGAAGAAAAAGAACCCTTACCCAAATTTTACCATTTTGCAGACCAATAGGATGATAATCTAATAAATAAATAGATATCCTAGTTTACCTTTAAGTATTAGGTGACGACTCTCTTTTATCAACAAAAACTACTAGTTCAATCTTATTTTGTCTCGTGCAAGATAGGGTGCAACAACATGACGACTATGCTGGGGAATTTACACTTAGGGTCTGATGTTAGCAAACTTAGACTAGATTTTGAACTTAAGGATTTTTGTTTATATACTGCTTTAACTTATGCTTAACTTCGCAAATATGTGCTCACTTGTTTTACTTGTCTCACTTGTTTAGCATGTAATTATTTGCCTGCCCTAATATTATTATTGTTATCCCAATTATTTGTTTCCCCTTTTTATACACTATCATCATATTCTTTTCTATCGAGCCTTGGTCGTACACTATCACACACAATGGCACGGGAGGGTTGTCTTTTACACCCCTCTGAACCTTTTTTCAAAATTCTCTAGTTCAGAGAACGATTTTGTTAAGTCAATAGACATAACATCTTGCAGTACTCAGTCCAACTCCAAAATAAGGAAAAACTCTACTCTAGAAAACATAGGTCATGATGCATAAACCTTAAGCGATTCGGTCCTTGGTATGTACTCACAATTAGGAAAGCCGCCTTAATGTGAATGGGTCATGCATCCAACGACATGTCTTTTGTAGAACAACGAACCAATACAAAGAAGACGTTAAATATCCGAAGCAAACACTTACCAAACCCTTTTCACCTCTTCAGAATGGAAATCAACCACAACCTCCCCGAAATCAATATGGTCATGGGTGAAGCACACAAGCTGAAGCAATGGTGGAGAAATATTCGCCGGGATCATGTAAACGAAATCAGAATGCACTTGGGAGCACTGACTGCTTTGATGAACATTCAGGCTAACAAAGTCCTTATCAGACCGCTGATATAATTCTGGGACCCAGCTAAGGTTGTTTTCAAGTTCATCGACTATGAATTGACACCAACATTGGAGGAAGTCACTAGCTTCACGAAGTTGTCATTTTCCAGGAGAAAGCCAATACTGCCAGTTGTCATGCCCAACCACAGGTTTCTTCATGTATTGGGTCTGATAGACATCAGGAACCTGAGAAACATTAAATATGGCTAGGTGAGCTTTTGATAGGTTTGGACACCAGGAAAGTTACGAGTGGCATATGGAAGAGTTTCAATACGATCAAGAGACCTGGGAGAGTCTCTGTCCCTTAACCTTATCTCTGGTATTGTTGGGGTTACTGATCTTCCTGCAAAGGAAAGGACGAATGAACATCAACTTTCTATCCCTAGTCTTCGCAACTTTTCAAGGAAATATGCAAGTCACCCTGGTCTCCATGGTATTAGCAGAGACATTACGAACACTGTCAGCATGTTCCAAAGGATATGACTTTTTCAAAGGCTGCAACATACTACTTCAGATATGGGCCACAAGAGAATTCTTTTAGAGGGAGGCAACCGTCGACTATTCTGTGGGCGTCAGTAACATGATCAAGGAGTCACAACGAGAGGATGAGGCACTGGGTTGCATCTCATGGGCAAGAAGAGTGGAGAGACATGATGACCCATCTAAGTGGAGAATGGGTGAACTAGAAGCTTTCATGGTTAAGTGGCAGGGCAGTTTTGAGGAGCCTCGGAAAATGCTTCATCGAGTTAGTGGGACTTGAAGGAATTCATCCATATGCACCCTTCGTGTTCTAAGGCAATTTGGTCTGATCCAAGATGTGTCCCTCTGGTTAAGGACATCTCTATATAAAGATGACTACAACGGACAAATCCCGATCCCACGGGTAAGGAGACTTCAACATGAAAGAAATGACTTTATCATAATGCCAATGGGTCAGAATTCCTGGTGCACTCCTGAATACTTCATGTGGATCAATGAGGAGGATGAGTTGGATCGACCGAATAGAGAAGGATTGGCCGGATTAGAGGATTCAGTAGTAGCTCTACAAATATATCATGATATTTTGCCTCATTATCTCGTTACCATAGCCATGCATCGACAAGTGGTCCCAGGGTCGGTCGACCACATGCTTCCACCTCCGGAGGAAGATGATCGGGTGACTTAGTTCATACATATTGAATCAGTGATGAGGTGGAAGAAGAATTTGAAGAGGACCTTGAGGAGGATCCTGAAAAAAAAATCTTGGGAGGTGACTCCGAGGATGATTATTAGTGGCTGCTTGATTTCCCCTTATCTTGTACCCTTTATCTTGTACCACTTTCATTTCCCTAAGGGCAAGCCTGTTAGCCCATGTAACCTTGTAAATGTTTAAAGATAATGTGTAACCATCGCTCCCGCCTATTGTAATCCAAAGCCTATCAATGAGAAAACCAAAGTTTTCTATGGATCTAATTGTGTCAAAGTCTAATTTTTCATCAAACAATTGCGATATAGGCCTACCTCCGGCAAAGAGAGGTCCCTTGCATATTAGGAAACACGCTTATCTGAATACATGAACTAACTGCTTTATGTGGTTACATTTATGCAATTGCTGAAACTAACTTCTACTTTTCTTTATTTTTTTGCTTTATTTCTTATTTTTTATTCCCCAAAAAGAGGTTGGTTTGTGTTGATACATAAAATTGGCTGAGCCACCATACAATCTGAGATAATGGAAAGATGTCTGCAATCAACGACCCAGCCAAGAACGCTTTATTAATAATCAACACCCAGGGCAACCCGGGGAAAAAGGACGATACCTGAAATGATGAGCATGTTGCCAGAATGGAGTAGGAAATGGAATCACTAAGAGAAGAAGTACAACATATCCGAGAGCTAGCACACTTAGCCGTGGCGATGCTTTTGAAACCACCCCGCTTCTCTTCATTAAGCTCAATCGTCGATCACTTCCCTTCAACCATCCGTCAAACAAACGGTACCTTAATCACAGTCAATACAAATCCCAGAACCTAAGTTATACCACTAGTAACCCCGCAAATTTTCCAAATCCCCCTATAAATACCCCTTATGTCCCGAATTACGTCCAAACACCACACAATCCACTAGCCACCACCAACTTAGTTCACACCCCTCCTCGTTACAATGTCACTTTTACTAACAATCAGACCCAACACATACATGAGGCACACACCGCCACACATGAGTGGTATGTCCCACCTGTATATGCCAGCTCAGAACCTACCTTTATAGTGCCTGTCACAGTCAGAGTGCCGTACGAGATCGATTAATATGCTGAGGTGGAGAAATAAGCAAAGTACAAGGAAGAAGAGTTAGAGCAGTTGCGAGCATTGAGAAAACACATGAAGAATCTCCAAGTTGCTCAAAGGAGAGAGAGCCTAGATTATGAAGACTTTTGTATACATCCCGATGTCGACATGACTGCAGGTATAAGCCTAAAAAATTTGACATCTTCAATGGAACGAGTGATCCCCATGAACATTTGAGGGCCTACTGCGACAAGCTGGTCGGAGTAGGAAGAAATGAAAAGCTGAGAATGAAATTATTTATAAGGAGTCGGATAGGAGAAGCGCTTACCCGGTATACCCACCAAGATCCATGGAATTGGAAGAGAGTTGCAAGACATGGCGGAGGATTTTATGAACCGTTTCAAGTTTAACACCGAGATCACTCTAGATAGGTTTGCCCTAGTGAATTCGCAGAAAAAACCATCAGAGTCATTTCAAGAGTATGCCCAATGCTGGAGGTCGGAGACTGCCAGGACCTAACCCTCACTGGACGATAATGAGCTAGCCAAGTATTTCATCAGGGCCCAAGAGGGGATTTACTTTGAAAAGATGATGGGTATGATGGGTAAGAAATTTCCCAAGCTGGTTAAGATGGGACACTTTTGGAAGAAAGAATCAAATAAGGAAAAATACAGTCGATGGCCGCGCTTCAAGTTCCCAACAAAGAAATACAATCCCGTTCTATAGGCAGTGGAAAGAAGAAGAAAAAGGAAGTAACAACAACTGTTCCCTGCTATCAGTCTAGTCCACCTCGCAGAAACAACTCCTACACCATGAACACCCATTCCTCACATTAACCCACCTACGCTCCAGTATACAACACCCAAGCATACTACAATACTCAACCTCAATACAACCCACCCCGAGCACACATAAATCCAAACCCACCACGACCATATGCCCTAGTCCAAAAAATCACCCATCAAAATTGACCCGCCTATGCACCACGAACACACCCAAACTTTGAAGAAAAAAATCCCAGAAATTATACTCCAATTGCTGAACCCTTAGCTCAGTTGTTTGAAAGACTGAAGCGAGTCGGTCTTATATACCTAGTGGAAGGGAGAATTCCCGACCAACCTTCAAAATACTTTAATGCAGCCAAACATTGTTCCTAGCATTAGGGCGTTACTTGGAATGAAGCTGAGGACTACTTCAAACTGAATAATGAGATTGAGTTTCTGATCAAGAGTGGAGACATTCAATGTACCCCGATTCTACCAAATGTGAATCGTAACCTACTATCGAACCATAAAAATTAGGAAGCTAACATGATCATATTAGATGAGGATCATGATCTGAGGGAACCATCATCATAATTTGGAAAGCCGAAGCTGCAAGGGTGACACCCCGAAAGACTCCATTAATTACAATACAGTTGAAACCTTCGGTGATGGTTCAAACATACCAACAATGGTCCATCTCCACCGTAAAAAACGAGGAGAGTCGAGAACACAAAAATGGCGTTGTGGACATACCAGCAGAAATGAAAGGTTAAAATGATAGACTCCGCAGCTGCACACGAGATGATTAGGCCAGGAAGGTGTTACGCTCTAGAAGAGGTGAACCGAGGGAACCCGAATAGAGAACAAAATCAAAGAAGAAACATAACAGATGTCGAGGTAGCGAAATATTTGAGGAAGATGCTAGTTGAAGAGTATTCCGTGGAAGAATAGTTAAGGAATACCCCCGCACACATATCGATCATGGGTCTGCTGATTAAATCCAATGGTCATAGGGATGCTTTGGTGAAGGTGTTGAGCGGAGTAAGTGTGCCAAGAAATACTACAACGAGGTGTTAGTAGCAACCATTACAAAGATGGTCGAAGAAAAAATGATCACCTTACGTAAAGATGAGATCCATGTGGAGGGTATGTGTCATAACAAGGCTCTGTACATCATAGTCAAGTCTGAGGATAAAATTGTGTCTCGAGTGCTTGTCTATGGAGGATCTGGAGTTTAATTTGCCCTTTCTCTACTCTGCGGGAATTGGATATTCATTTGAGGGAGGTGAAGGAAAGCCATGTAATAGTAAGGGCTTTCAATGGTCGCAAGAGGATGTCATTGGAGAGATCTACTTAGTCTTACAGAATGGACCAGTTGAGTTCCCAATATTATTTCAAGTGATGTATATTTTGTCTTCGTACAACCTATTGCAGGGAAGACCTCGAATACATATGGAAAAGGTAATCCCATCCACCCTACATTAGTGTATGAAGTTTGAGTAGGATTACCAAGAGATTGTAATTCATGGGGAGTGGAGCCGGTCAGCTTACTTGGAGCATACAATGCCCTTTATAGAAGGATTAGATAAGGTCGTCTTTCATGTGGTCGAAATCATGCATGCCTCAGAAATGGAGAAGAATAAGCAGAACCATAGTATGCAATCACCATACTGATCAAAGATAGAGAAGAGAGAGAAGATTAAGTATGAGTAACAACTAGGGACAGGGCTGGGATCCCGATCATATGGGACAATACAGACAATTGAACCAAAAGGGCAAAAGGGTACCACTGGCTTAGGGTATCAAACTACAACTGGAAATGCTTATACCTATAATCCTGGGAAAAAGATTTTTGTACTAGAGCATATTCCGGGTTCGGCTCATAGATCAACACCAGAAGATGGTATCGTTGACAGAGTGGGAAGATTGTTCGTGATTTTGATTGAAGAATGCTACGACGAAGTTGATATCAAGAAACCGACCATTCGGGATTCCAAAACAGGAGAGACCTTGCGTAATTGGACTTCCATCTCCGGTTCGTCGGGAATCTTGGTAGTGTGGAATTGTAGTAATTTAAAAAAAACGCACGGCCAATTGAGGCTTGAACCGTGCTTGTACTTATCTTCAAGCGTCTGAATAGTCCACTCTGCCTGACCATCAGTATGCGGATGGAAAGTTGTGCTGAGATTTACCTGAATACCCAAACCTTGCTGAAATTTCCTCCAAAACATAGCCGTGAACTGGGCTCCTCGATCTGAGATAATAGAAACTGGAGTACCATGAAGCCTGACTATTTCCTTGATATACAACTGAGCGTACTGTTCTGCAGTATCGATGGACTTGACTGTCAAGAAGTGAGCTGATTTTGTGAGTCGATCCACTATCACACAAATCGAGTCGAACCTGCGCTGAGTGCGGGGTAACCCCACCACTAAATCCATGTTGATCATTTTCCATTTCCACATTGGAATTTCCATAAGCTGAGTTAGCCCACCAGGCCTCTGATGCTCGTCCTTCACATGCTGACAATTCAGACATTTAGATACAAAGTCTGCCACATCTCTCTTCATACCGCTCCACCAATAAACTTCCCGGAGATCTTGATACATTTTCATAGAACATGGGTGCACGGAATACCTGGAATTGTGAGCTTCCGCCATCACCCTCCCCGAATATTATCCATATCAGGAACACATAGCCTTTCCTGGCACCATAAAACACCATCATCGCTACCGAGTGAAAATGCCGAAATCTTGTTATTCAAAACTGCCTCCTTCAACTGCGCCAATGCTGAATCCATATACTGCTTTTCCTTGACTTTTGCAACAAGTGATGATTCTGCCCCATTATGCACCATAGTATTTCCCTCGTCTGAGGTCGAGAGACTGACCCCCAGACTGGCCAATTGATATATCTCCCGGGATATAAGCTTCTGATCCACTTCCAAATGAGCCAAACTACCCATAGACTTCCGACTGAGGGCATTGGCCACCACATTCGCCTTCCCTGGATGGTAAAAAATGTTCATATCATAATCCTTAAGAAATTCTAACCATCGTCGCTGCCTTAAATTCAACTCCTTCTGCTTGAACTAATATTGGAGACTCTTGTGGTTTGAGAACACATCCACATGGACTCCATACAAATAATGCCGCTAGATTTTTAATGCAAACACAACTGCCGTGAGTTCTAAATCATGCGTCGGATAATTCCTCTCGTGACTCTTGATTTGCCTGGAAGCATAGGCTATAACCTTTTCATGTTGCATCAACACACATCCCAAACCAACCCTTGAAGCATCACAATAAACCACAAATCCCTCTGTGCCTTCTGGCAAAGTCAACACCGGTGCCGAAGTCAATCTTGATTTCAATTCCTGAAAGCTCCTCTCACAAGCGTCGGACCATTGGAATTTAATTGCTTTCTGCGTCAATTTAGTCAATGGGGAGGCGAGGGTAGAGAATCCCTCCACAAACCTCCGATAATACCCAGCTAGAACCAAGAAACTGCGAATCTCTGCCGGGGTCATTGGTCTAGGCCAATCCTTCACCGATGTGATCTTCTGGGGATCAACCTTAATCCCTTCTCTGTAAACAACATGACCCAAATATGCGGCTGACTCCAACCAAAATTCACATTTTGAAAACTTGGCATACAATTGGCGCTGATGAAGAGTTTGCAGAACTACCCTAAGGTGATTAACATGATCTTCCTGACTTCGCGAATAAACAAGGATGTCATCAATGAAAACAATCACAAAGGAGTCAAGAAACGGTTTGAAAACCCTATTCATAAGATCCATGAAATTCGCTGGAGCATTGGTCAGTCCAAAGGACATTACCAAAAATTCAAAATGGCCATAACGAGTTCTGAAGGTGGTCTTAGAAATATCCTGCTCTTTGATCTTCAACTGGTGATACCCAGACCGTAAATAGATTTTGGATAAAAACCTCACACCTTGCAATTGGTCGAACAAATCATCTAACCGAGGCAATGGATACTTATTTTTGATAGTGACTTTGTTGAGTTGCCGATAATGAATGCACATCCGAAGTGACCCGTCCTTCTTCCTGACAAAAAGAACCGGAGAGCCCCAATGAACCCCTTCTCTAATAAGTTTTTCAGCTACTCCTTTAACTCCCTCAACTCTGCTGGCGCCATTATGTATGGTGGAATAGATATTGGTTGCGTATCTGGAAATACATCAATCCCGAAATCGATCTCTCTATCAGGCGGAATCCCTGGAAGCTCATCTGGAAATACTTCAAGAAACTCATTCACGAATGGGACGGACTCGGGGGCAGACACTTCTGAAGTGGTGTCCACAACCCGGACCAAATGATAAACACACCCCTTTTTAATCATCTCGAGGCCTTAAGGTAGGAAATAAACCTACCTTTGGCACCACACTATTTCTTTTCCACATAATAACTGACTCATTAGGAAACTCTAGTCTCATAATTCTAGTTCGGCAATCGAGTTTATCAAATCACGAGTAAAGCCAATCCATTCCCATGATAACATCAAAATCTACCATCCCAAGTTCGATAAGATCAGCCGTGGTATCTCGATCACACACTGTGACCATAAAATTCCTATAGACTCGCGCGACTGTAATAGAATCACAAACCAGAGTCGACACAAATAACGGCTCATGAAGTTGTTCGGGTTCTATCCCAAAACTTGAAGCAATAAATGGGGTAACATATGACAAAGAGGACCCCGGATCAATAAGAGCATAAACATCAAGTGCTTGAACAGTCAGAATACCTGTAACAACATCTGGAGAAGCCTCCACACTCTGGCGACCACTCAAAGCATAGAAGCGACTGGGTCCACCTCTATCTCGTACTCCACCCCTAACTACACCACGCCCTGCTGGAGCTACAGGACGCACTAAGAATGCGGAGACTGAAGAACTGGACGGCTGAGCAAAACCACTACCCATGCCCTGACTGGGCGCATGGAAATCCCACTGAATATGACCTCTCACCCCACACCCGAAGCATACTGGGATATCCAGGTAACAAGGCTCGGTATCGAACCTCCCACACTTAGGGCACGGAGCCCTCCTCTGCTGCTGGAACCTCCCTCCTGTACGACCAGACTTATGGGGTCTCCTGCTATCTGATCTTGTCCCCCAGCGACTGCTCTACTAATAATGGGGCACTGATGGCGGTGCACTGGATGAGGACTGAGCATAAGACTGGGATGGCCCTGATGGTCCTCTCCCCTGAACTAGTCTCCCTCCTCCGACTGAACTCCCCGAGTGGCCCGCTAACCGGGCCCTGCTACTACTCTCCCTCTCCGACCTTATCTTCAATTTTCTAGCCTCCGTGGCCTGGGCGAATCCCACTATCTTACCATAATTCATGTCTGAGTGAAAGGCAGTTGTAGCAGCTTCATTCACAACCAAGGGACTGAGGCCCTGAACAAACCGTCGAACTCTGGCATCCATAGTCGATACTAACTGAGGAGCGTACTTGGAAAACTCACGAACTCCATGTGGTACTCCCACACACCCATATTACCTTACTTGAGAACCTCAAACTCCGTAGCAGGGGCTGCCATAGTCTCGGCATGCAGGAAGTGGTCCATGAAAGCATCAACGAACTCATCCCATCTCGCCGGAGGACTTCCCTCCCCACGGGAATTCTCCCACATCTCGAACCATGAATACAATGCTCCCCTCGTCCTGTAAGATGCTAACTCAACCCCCTCTATCTTTGTAGCCTTCATAACCCGAAGCGTCTTGTACATCTCATCTAGAAAATCCTGCGGATCAGCCTCTGTGTCAGTACCTGAGAACTCTGGAGGGGCCAACCGCAGAAACTGGTTGACTCTGGAACTGGCGGAATCTCCCTGTCTGCTAGAGGATGCAGGGGTAACATGAGATCTTTGGTCCTGAGCGGCCACCAACTGAGTCAACATATGAATAGCTCCCGTGAGGTCCCCATCAGAAGTACCGGGACCGGAAGCTGGAACCGAAGAAGGATCAGGAATATCAACTGAAGGGGTTGCAGCACGCTCCACCACAGCAGGAATAGGAATACTCTGGTCTGGAATAGAAAGGCCAGGTGGATTCAAGGTCGGGGATTCGCTTCACTCGCACCATCGAGTACAAAATTCACAGCCACACTTGGGGTGGCATTGAACTCTAGGACGAGTCGAGCTCTCTTCTTAGGTGCCATTAATGAAAATTTCGGAACAATGCACGAGTTAGACAAGGATATTTTCACTCCCCACTTCACTGCACGATATAGAATAACAATAAAAAGGATGTTTCCTAATTTTCCATGTCGCCCCCTAATTATAGATGTGGTCGATAACACACCGATAAGAAGGGCTCCACTAGACACGGCTCCGAGAAATCCTACGACACTTTAAAAACCTTAGGCTCTGATACCAAGTTTGTCACGCCCCAAAATCAAGGGACGAGATCGGCGCCTAACCGGATGAACCCGGTCAAGCGAACCTGATTTGCCTTTCCTATCCCACGCATTACCCCGTGATTTCAATATAAATTATTCATGTGAAATAGCCATTTATAACTTAAGCATAAACTTACGACTTGAATACATTTCTACTTTTTAACATTCCCAACATATGATGCCAAATACTTACAAAATACATACAAAATTTACCAACGTGGATCACGATTCCGAACCGTACGCTTACTACCCCAAAATACACAAGTACATTACCCACATTGTGTCTACGGAGTCTCTATGGTTACAAAAGATTTAAATAATACTTGCTGGCAACAAGGCCCCGACTACCTTACACTACACAAAAAACTCAAAATAAGGCGACATAAGCCACAGGTGGCCCCGAGAGGAAGTGGGGCTCACACGAATAGCTGACGAAAGGAGAGGAGGCACTACTGACGGTGGGCTGAATTACCTGCTGTAGAACCACCTACATTCATATAAGAAAATGTAGCGCCCCCAACAAAAGCGACGTTAGTACTTTGGAATAGTACTAGTATGTATGAACAAACTTTATCCCAAGTACAATCAAACAACACAAAATTAAGAGACAGTAATAGAACCAATCAATCAATGCACGTGGAAAGAAACAACCAAAATTAACAAGTTTCACAATCTCTCCTTTTTCCCATTTCAACATCACCATATTCAAGAGTTTCATAGATTTTTATTTCAGTAGTGATAATGATCACATTCCATCGTTATTACCTCGGCCACCCTTATTACCTCAGCCACCCTTATTACCTCGGCCACCCTTATCACCATAACCCATCAACCTTATTACTTCGTGTTGCGACGCGCAACCCGACCCCGCCTGACAATTTAAATTCACAACAACAACCACAAACAATTACATCACAAGAATCATCATTTCAAGGAACACAAGTTTATTTCAACAATTTACTTATTTGGGCCCAAGGCCCATAATTCTCACCAAGCAGTAATTCATATACACGGTGTTTCCATAATCGTTCAACTCATTTACATCATTTCACAATACCCTTTTTCATTACTTTCCACGCACGGCTTTTAGCCATTATATACGTTCCCACACTTGGGCACATCAATAATATTTCACTCATTAACACATACTTTCATATCGATACCATCGAGCATTTACGATCGTTCCACATAATACGATAGGCACATCAAAACACTTTTCACAACCTCATATAGCACGGTAGTATGAAAATCAACTAGGAAAATCAGATAATAGAATCTTACGTGTTAACACATTTAAACAATCAATTCTCATACTTCAAACAAGGCACACATGTCGTATGCTCGGACCCAACAAGAGGATTCTACAAAGGTTAAAGTTAGCCATACATACCTCGAATCGGGATTTTTCCTTAATTTCTATCTCAAATCACCGGACCTTCTAGCACCTTCAATCTAATTAAAATGCGGCACATTTAAACTTAGAATTAGGAATCATGAACATTTCTTGAACTCATTTGAGCTTTCTATCAAACACTAGGTGTTCCTTTAGATTAAATAACCCCTTTTTAGTGAAAGGTTACTCCAAACTATTTTCCTTTACTAGATTATGATAAATTGGGTACATGCATGAAAGATTATTAACCCCATCTTTATGAATTATCCTACCCATGTTTCATTTTAACAAAAATCTGGAAATTAAGGTTAATGTGGTAGAAGCTTACCTCTTAGAGTGAAGAAATTTGTGTCCTACTTGATTAGTTCCAAGCTTGATTAATGAAGGAGGACCAATTTGATGAAGTTGGAACTTTCTCTCTCTAGAACCCACTCTTTCCTCTCTCTAATATATCAGAAAATAAGCTTAAAATGACGAGGAATGGGTTTTATATGTGTCTGGGGTTGGTTTATAAAGATAGAAAAATGGGTAGTCCAATATTTCGGACCAGGCTTTATCTACCTAAATCTTGGTCTGGCCTGGCTTTAACCGGGCTTTATCTACCTAAAGCCTGGTCTGGCCTGGCTTTACCCGGGCGTCATCTACCTAAAGCCTGGTCTGGCCTGGCTTTACCCAAGCTTTATCTACCTAAAGCCTGGTCTGGCCTGGCTTTATCTACCTAAATCCTGGTCTAGCCTGGCTTTATCCACCTAAAGCCTGATCTAGCTGCAACGAAAATTTTTTAAATTCTCAGCGCATCGTTCAATCCCAAAACTCCAGAAGTACAATGCATTACCTACCTTGACACCAGAAAACCTTAAATTACTTAGCGAAGTTCTCGGGGCCTTCCAGTTTTCATACTAGTACTATTCGACTGTACTAACGTCCCTCTTTGCTGGGGGCGCTGCATCTTTAAATGGATGCATGTGGTTCCATAGCAGACAATGTTGATCGCAGATGGGTGTTGCATCCTCTTCTCAGCGAACTCGGTGAGCCCCATTTCATTCCGGGGTCATGTAATATATCTTTATTTTATTTTATTGTACTTTTTGAGGTATAGCCGACACCTTCTTTACACTCATTTTGTATCTTTATGTTACACCCCATATTTTCGTACGTGAAAGTACGCCATAAATAAATTGATGAAAGTTTGGGAATGAGATTATTTTTGGATTATAAGTATTATGCTATTTCAAACAAGTGATAAGTAAATTCATGAAGGTGAGAGGGTAAGTGAATCGAAGAAAATGAGTCTCGTCGAAGTGTGGAAATTTGGGATAAAATATGGTCCAAGCAGTAATACCCTATATTTATGGACTAATGTCATACAAGGAACCGCATGACAATGATAGCATGATGTATAAAGTGTGTTAAAAATGAGTAATATTATAAGTAATTTGAGATATTTCTTAATTATGTGGATAATTGAATAATGGTGGAACTAATTATGGTATTAAATTGGATTAAGTGGATAAAGATTTATTTTGTGTAGGCTGCCACATGTCACTAAAATAGGCCAAGGTGGCACAAAAGTGCATGATGAGTCATGACACATGAGTGCCTTGATTACACGTAAATGTCTTTTTGGATAATTACATTTGCTTGGTCTCTTTATTTGGTAATGTAAGAGAAGTTATTTGCTTGGTCTCTTTATTTAGAAAATAAGAGAAGTTATGGCATACTTAGAATTGGACCAGCAACGTATGCTAAGCTTGGTAACGATGGAGCCTCAAAATATTTTGTTTGAACTTCATAATGCGATAAAGCGTGAGATTTGCGATTCTAAGGGAGTATGTTGCAATCTTTCTCAGAATATCATATGGACTCTTCCCTACTTCGATCCGCCCTTACGTGTTTTATCGCAATTGACGTATGTTAGAAGGATTGTCAAGAGAATCGGCTCAGGTATGTTAAAGCTATCCCTTATTTCTCTTTGCATGATCTTACGATACAAACGACACGAGTAAATTCACAACTTCCATAAATGACTCTATTCATAGAAATACTAGAGGTTCCTATGATCTTGATTCCCCATGTGTCATATTATTCTACCATCTGTTCATGGGTCTCAGAAGATACGTAAGTTTATAAAGTTTATTTCATGATATTAATCAAAGGCATAATGGTCTTATGACACTCCGAAATATTTTATTGACGTACTTCTCATACATTGCATTCATTTACATTGACCCATGACAAGATGGTGTTATATATATATATATATA
>ML410787.1:25346-50213 GCA_005239525.1 Nicotiana knightiana
CATATATATATATATATATATATGTGTGTGTGTGTGTGTGTGTGTCTATATATATATATATACATATATGTATATGGGATATACAAAAAATACGGTGTTATATACGCACCACCACCTGATCAATTGGTCTACATTGATGATTTGCCCACAGTGGCCGAGGTGATATGATGGGATTCCCTCAGAGGCTTGATGACGTTATGAACACATATACCTTTGCATGGTATGACATTTTATACGCATATGCATGACATTATAAGTATTAAATGATTCACATGGCTATTCAGACTTACATGTCGAGTCTTTACTCCATGTTTCTCGCATGTCTATTATTTACTGATTTTCATTCCTTACATACTCGGTACATTATTTGTACTGACATCCCTTTTGCCTAGGGGCACTTTGTTTCATACCCGCAGGTCCCGTAGACAGGTTGAGATTCCTCCAAGTAGGCTATTAGCTCAGCGAAAGATGTCGGTGCGCTCCATTTGCTCCGGAGTTGCTTATGTGGTTAGTATAATTTAGACACGTATTGATTGGTATGTCGGGGCCCTGTCCCGGCCTTATAAAGTTTATGTACTCTTAGAGGCTTGTAGACATATGTCATGTATATGAAAGATTGTATGGCCTTATCGGCCTATCTTCAGTGTACAAGTGATTATTTTGGCCTTATAGGCCCGTACATCATATGTATAAGTCAGTATATCAAGATATTTTATGTCAAGTGTTCTCTCATGTTTTATTCTTTTTACCTCATATAGCCCTTTTGTCACATTTACCCATGTTGATGTAATGAGAAAGATACATTACGATGGTACTCGGTTAAGTAAGGGCACTGGGTGCCCGTTGCGGCCCATCGGTTTTGGTCGTGACAAAAGTGCTATCAGAGTAGTTCTGTCCTAGGGATTCTACAAGCCGTGTCTAGTAGAGTCTTGTTTATGGGTGTGTTGTGCACCACACTTACAAGTAGGAGGCTACAGGGCATTCAGGACTGTCACTCTTTCTTCGTACTCTAGATCGTGTGGTAGAGCTCAGTTGTAAGAACTCAATTTCCTAAATATCTTATTCATAATACGATGATGCCTACATCAAGAAAGACAGTTGGTAAGAGATTGAATGTGGCTATGGAAGAGTCGTGTTAGAGGAAATCGATTTATCATGATGCTTATGATGAGTAAATGCGAGGTCTTCAGCAGATCATGTGTGTTCTAAGATGTGTAAGCTTCTTGATAAGGAGCCTTAAGGCAGGAATATCTATCCACCCATATGGTGAAAAGCAATGAGAGATTTAGAAGGTAGATACAAGTTTTCAACAAGTAAAAAAACCAAGGTGAAGAAGGGTACAAGGTACCTAGTTGATGAAGATTATCATTATTTACCATTCAGGAAGAGATATATAAGCATTTTGAGTTACCTTCAACAGTAACAGATGTACGTACAATCGGCCACACCAATTTTAGTTATGTCCTATGGGATCTAACAGAAGTAGTATAAGAGAAGTACGGATATCAGGATCCGGATGGGGTTAGAATGACCCAAAATGGTGGATAGAATGTTTGTGTTAGTTGACATTTTCGAAGGATATGGCAAATGTGCTAATAGATCTCCTTGTGAGACACCTAGATAGTGCACTCTAAAACAGTACAGCTAGATATGAGTAATACAAATATAGGTACTAGAAGCTTGGAAGGGATAAATATTATCTTAGTGTGGCTCCCGTCCTTAGTAGAGTGATAATGTTAGGCAATCCGAAGAGCCAGTGGATGGAGCAAGGGGAGCTAAAAGCAAAAGAATGTCTTGTTAAAGTTTTCAGAATAAAGTGATAGACATAAATGTTAGCAGGGAAATAAGAAGAGAGTTAATGAAGCATTATGAGTAACATGTGATACATGTGATACAGGATTACAGATTCTATAGAAAAGCGAAGGAAAAGAAGAGAGGTGACAGGCCTTGAGGCAACAAAATAATATAGGTCATAAAGCCATATCCTCATTTTGAGAAATAAGTTCGTGACTCTAACATGATCACCAGAAGGAAAAGTTAGACCCAGAATAATAGAAATCAGTATGGGCTGGTGAACAAGATAAACTAAACATGAATTAGAGACTGAGTGATTTGATAATGGTCTACATCATGAGAATTTCGTATTTTGTTCCAATAATAATAGAATGTACAACAAAAGAAGATTCATGAGAAATTCTGAGAATGGTCATTCAGGAAGACACTTCCCTAAAGCAAGCAATGTGAGCAAAGTTAAGCTTAAGAGACTGTATGTGCCAGTTATACTGAGTGCCACCCTCGTGAGTAAGGAATTTTTTTATCCTTGGTACAGAAGAATTACCGCAAGGTGAGTAAGGGTCATCGATGATGTGAGAAGACAGCAAAGATGAAAAGGTAAAACATCTATCGGTAGATCGTCGTAGCGTTAAATCTTAGTGCTTCCCTAAAGGGAGGGAATATGGGGTAATGTGGTATTAAGTCAGAATTAAGTGGTTCTAGTAACCATGGAATGGTAAAGGAAGAAAGAAATAAAATGAAAAAGGGATGAGATTTCACTTATTCAAAGCCTACATATATGCTACTATTCCAGAACATTATGCAAACACGTCGTCAAGGAGAGGAATTAAGGGTTCCTGCCCAAGATCTTATTGATAAATAAGGAGCCAGTGCGAGAGGTAAGTTAAGACTAAGGAAATAACCCAAGAAAGATTACGAGGAATATAATATGAGAATGGGCCAACAAGTAGTTAGTAGTCGATACAGGAAGATCCTAGTTATGGCTAGATAAGAGGATACATACAAATCAATAGATCGTGCAAGATAAACAGAGTGGATCCCTGCATGGGGAATTCAGTCTTGCAAATATGACATTGTGACCCTTGAGATATATTCATATCAGAGTTGGGGTAGTTAAAGGTACCGTATGAATGTTACGGGAATAAAAGAGAGTGTCACTGGGAAGATAGTCAAAATATCAGTCCAGAAGCAACCCTACAAGCACAAGGGTGTGGAAGTAAGTAACTACGGAGAATTATAGGAAATGAAGGACATCAAAAGGTCCTTTGAATATACAATGCAATAAGCTCAAAGCTTTACAAGAGTTAGAGGATCCTCCCTAGATACTACAATGAAAGACTAGCTGAGGAAGTAAGGAAGAAGACTTCAACCTAAGCTCTGTAACCTAAGGAGGAAATGGTCTTATAACAACAGTCTCACAACAAAATTGTATGCACTCCATAAGAAAATGTCACCTACCATGGCAAATAAACGGAAAGTAAAATCAGAAGTGATATTCAAGATCATATGAGTTGTATGCAATTCCAATGTATGCGGACACTAAGGTAAGCTAAGTATGCACGCAACAAGGGGGCAGAAAGACCAGGAAAAGTAATTGCTTACATTTAAAAAAAATCTGAGAAGGAACAAAAAGAATTATTTGATTAATGACCCAGAGTACGTTATGAACACACTTAAGAGCTCGAAGTTTTATACATGCAACATATTTGTAAATCATACATATATAGAAGACTCCGGTATAAGTTAAAAGAAAGAATTGAGCCCGGGGCATAGACAAAGGATTGAGTTGTTAGAAGATTGTATCATGGATATTCCATAACGCCCATGAAAGACTAAAGTAATAACTAATACCAGGATCTGCAGATCGGAAGATTGCTTAAGCCTACATTAAGGCTGATCAGAAGGAAGAGGAAACTAAAGAGTTACATCAACCAAGTAAATCAAGAGTCTGATTATTGGACCCAAAAAATTATAGTAATCGTGATTGAGAATATTGCAGGATCACTCTTAATATCAGAGGTACAAGAGAGTAAGTACATCAACCATATTCTATAACGGTCCTAAAATAAAGCCAGTTAGAAAAGTACCAACCTTATAAGAAATCAGTACGAAGCTCCAACCGGATTGTGTATGCACAGAGGTGCAAGTATTATAATAGATCTTCAAGTTATGGACGTGAATTATACCTATGTGGAAGGGAGGTCATGAAAGAAATAGAAGATATGATGCAAGATTTTAAGGTAGTGATGTAAAGGTTAACAACGTATGAAATACTCAAATGCAGAAAGTTGTAAATAGTTCATACTTCGGATAAAAGTCTAGAAGGGTGGAGATTCAGTATCCAGGAATAATAGCGGCATCGTCAGTAGCATATCTTCCAGCCTATGGTCTAGGTATCGAGAAGCCCGATTGAGAGAGTAAAGAAGAGTTAGAGACGATGTGATGCCTCGCTTGATGTTCCAGAATGACATGAGGAAATCTATGATGCAAGCAAGTTGAAAGGTTGTGAGTAATATAAATAGATATGTGTAGGTCACAAGCTATTGTATGGTGAAGCGACAAGGTTCTAGAAGATAGGAGTAAGGATAAGAAAGGCCGAGTGACAAGGTGACGAAAATGGATAAGTCCTCAGGATTAAGCCCATGAGAACAAGAAGAGCAAATGGTTTCTCTAAGTTATACAAAGCTCACTATAGCCTAAATGAACTCAAAGGAGTCTAAGGCTAATAGCATTTAGAAGAGAGGGAATGTTGCCCTGGTAGTAGAATGAGGGTGTAATTGTGATAGATAAAGGATGAAGTTTGGTCCTTCGATTGAGTAATGATTTGAAGAAGAAAAGGAAGGAATTTCATGAATTGGACAGGATTAAAACACCCACGTAAGATGAATCGCATTGGGATGCTATGAGATACGGTTATGAAAGCATGGTATCGCCCCATGTGGATCAGTCTAATCATTTCAGATGTTCCCCGGTGAGACGTGAACCCTAGTGGCAGTGTTACATAAAAGGTTAAGTTATCAGTGGTAGATTATAGATTATATTGAGGTGAATCGACAATGGATGGATAAAAGTTATAAAGTATGAAATGAGATTAGGTCGTCATTCTTAAGATGAACAGTAATGTGGAAACATTAAAGGACATATATTTATACATATTGGATAAGCAATGAAAGTAACCTGGAGTTTCGTAGCAGACCTCAGTAACGATAAATAGAGGTAAGAGTTATGGTATATTATGACCTACTTAGATGCAGTAAAATCATATGGATGGATAACCGGGTCTATGAAATAAGATATAGCAATATTCGTAAGTTCGACAAAGTACCGAGAGAAGAACTTCAGTATACCTATAGATGACTAGAGGGATATCTTATCAAGCTCTGTATATGTTTACAATGTGAGGCCTAGAGATTGGCTAAATGCTGGAGGAAAAAGGAGAAATGAGTCGCATAGGAACATTTACAAGGTCAGAGTCATACAGGCTGCATGATAAAAGGTAGAAACAATTACGAGATTAGAAGGATTTCGACCACAAGTCGTGGTGTAAGAAAGAGGCCTAAAGGGGGAAATGCCCTGGTCTTTGGAATTATTTACATAATAGTTGCCTAGATGGCAAGGAGAGTAATAAAGTATTCGAAAGACATAGGTTATGAAAATGATAAGTGCATCAGTCAACATTCGAGGACGAATGTTCCAAAGGGGGAAATTATGTTACACCCCATATTTTTGTACGTAAAAGTACGCCATAAATAAATGGATGAAAGTTTGGGAATGAGATTATTTTGGGATTATACGTATTATGCTAATTCAAACAAGTGATAAGTAAATTCATGAAGGTGAGAGGATAAGTGAATGAACAAAATAAATCTCGTCGAAGTTTGGCAATTTGGGATAAAATACGGTCCAAGCTATAATACTCCGTATTTATGAACTAATGCCATACAAGGAACCACATGACCATGATATCAAGATGTATAAAGTGTGTTAAAAGTGAGTATTACTATAAGTAATTTGATATAATTCTTAATTATGTGGATAATTGATTAATGGTGGGGATAATTATGGTATTAGATTGGATTAAGTGGATAAAGATTTCTTTTGTGTGGGATGCCACATGGCACTAAATTAGGCCAAGGTGGCACAAAAGTGCATGATGAGTCATGACACATGAGTGTCTTGATTACACGTAAGGGTCTTTTTGGATAATTACATTTGCTTGGCCTCTTTATTCGGTAATGTATGAGAAGTTATTTGCTTGGTCTCTTCATTTAGAAAATAAGAGAAGTTATGCCATACTTAGAATTGGACCAACAACGTATGCTAAGATTGCTAAAGATGGATCCTCAAAATATTTCGTTTGAACTTCATAATGCGATAAAGCGTGAGATTTGCGATTCTAAGGGAGTACGGGCAATCTTTCTCAAAAATATCATATGGATTCTTCCCTACTTCGATCCTCCATTATGTTTTTTATCGCAATTGACATATGTTAGAGGGATTTCCAAGAGAATCGGCTCAGGTATGTTAAGGCTATCCCTTCTTTCTTTTGGCATGATCCATACGATACAAATGAAACGAGTAAATGCACAACTTCCATAAATGACTCTATTCATAGAAATACAAGAGGTTCCTCCATTCTTGATTCTCCATGTGTCATATTATTCTATCATCTGTTCATGGGTCTTAGAAAATACGTAGTTGATAAAGTTTATTTCATGATATTAATCAAAGGTATAATGGTCTTATGACACTCCGAAAGATTTTATTGACGTACTTCTCATGCATTGCATTCATTTACATCGAACCATGACTAGATGGCGTTATATATATGTACATGGGATATGGAAAAAGGTTACGGCATTATATACGCATCACCACCTGATCAGCTGGTATACGTTGATGATTTTCCCACAATGGCCGAGATGATATGATGTGATGCCCTCAGAGGCTTGATGATGTTATGAACGCATATACCTATGGATGATATTACATTTTATATGCATATGCATGACATTATAAGTATTAAATGATTCACATGGCTATTCAGACTTACATGCCGAGTTTTTTACTCCATGTTTCTCTCATGTCTATTATTTACTGATTTTCATTCCTTACATACTCGGTACATTATTTGTAATGACGTATCTTTTGGCTGGGGACGCTGAATTTCATGCCTGCAAGTCCCGATAGACAGGTTGAGATTCCTCCAAGTAGGCTATCAGCTCAGCGGAAGATGTTGGTGCGCTCCATTTGCTCCAGAGTTGCTTATTTGGTTAGTATGATTTAGACATGGATTGATTGGTATGTCGGGGCCTTGTCCCGAAATTATGACGTTTATGTACTCTTAGAGGCTTGTAGATATATGTCATGTATATGAAATATTGTATGGCCTTGTCGGCCTATGTTCAGTGTACAAGTGATTATTTTGGCACGTACATCATATGTAAGTCAGTATATCAGGTTGGGTCATTTTATGTCAAGTGTTCTCTCATATTTTATTCTTGTTACGCCATACGACCCTTCTGACCCATTTACCCATGTTGATGTAATGAGAAAGATACGTTATGACGGTACTCAGTTGAGTAAGGGAACCGGGTGCCCGTCGCGGACCATCGGTTTGGGTCGTGACACTTTAAAGGCTCCATAGACATTATGTGGGTTGTATTTGGGTGCTAGAAAGGTCAAACGGATTATGCTGTGTTTTGGAATTTTTTTCTCCACTAAATCAAAAATTGTATGTATTTTTAAACTTAACAAGATGTAGCAAAACGAAATGATTTAGTAATTTCAATATATATAGGTGGTCCTTCTAGTGTTTAGTTAATAAAAACACGCTTTCTCTTATCGTAAGCGAGTTGGGTAGAAAGTGTTTAACATGCTTGCTTGACCGGGTCCACTTGGTTGAGTGCCGATCGCGCTCCCCGAGGCTGAGGCGTGACACCTCAGCATGTCATATTGTCTTTATATTAGCGCTTGGGCAGGATCTTCCCCTTTGGAGTCTGACATACTAGCGGTGAGCACAGGTACCGTACAGTGCTGAGTGATTGAGTGTGATGAGTAAGAGTTGAGACAGTCAAATTGAGTACTCTGAGAGTGTGAATACATGAGGTTATCATTGTGATGCATTACATGTGACATGCACATTTGACATGTAGATATAGAGATGTAACATTCCTCGTATTAGTCATACTTGGCATATTCTATCTATGTTGAGCTTAAATCGTAAAACTTGAAAGCATGTCTACATTTCTGTATTGTGTACAAACTGATTATGAGATTCCTCTAAGTTATTACTGCCTTTTTTTTGTCATATCTGTATCGTTATTTTTTTGGATTTGGACTGTAACTATCTGAGCTCGTCACTGCTTTCAACCCAAGGTTAGACCTGTTACTTATTGAGTACATTGGGTCAGTTGTATTCATATTACGCTCTGCACTTTGTGTGCAGATCCAATACTTTTAGGCACAATGGTTGCTAAACTTGGATCACTTCCTGCTTGGAGACTTTTGAGGTAGATGCCTTGGCGTCCGCAGACCTCGACTCTCCTTCCTTTCTATTTATTTAGCATTGTTCCATCTTTCCAGATAGTAATATTAGAAGTATAGACTATGTTGATATTTAGTAGCTCAGGTACACAGTGACACTAAATTTTAGGGGATTTTGTATTGAGTCGCGGTATTTCTTATCGGTTATTTATGGGATTTTTCACCATTAAACTTACTTTATCATGTTTCCAGTTTAAAAATGCATAGTTATTTGTGATGTTCAGATTGTCTAGTTCTGTGATAGGCATCGTCACAAAATGTTGAGTTTGGGTCGTGACATCTTAATAGTTCTCTTAATCTTCTGGTGTTCTATTGTAGCTCTCATGTGTACTCTATTAGTTTGTCTTAGTATTAGTGGTATGATTCACTTGATATCTGACCTAATTGGATATGAAAATATGAATTTAAGTATGGGGTTGTCACTTGATCTAAGCATGGTAGTTTACAATGCTTGAACTGTTTCATTCTTTAAATGTGTTCTTTCTATGATTCTATAACTCTAGAAAATCAGTGTAAGATCCTTTTGTCAGCTTCCATAAGTGTTTTATCACATCTGTGAACTTCACTATATGAGATAATGCCTTAAAGTAGCTGGATTAAGCTCTAAGGAACCTATGAATTTCACTAATGTCTTCTGCTACCTACTTTGTTTAAGTCATGTCAATAATTTTGATTGCAATTTCCACCTGTTACAGTTGAATACCATATGATAGAATCAAGTGTTGTAGGACTTCGTTATGACAGACTAATCCACTTAGCTTATGACTGAAAAATGCTTACCTAGTATAAATTTTCACTGTTCAGTCATATTGTAATGTTGTAGTTTTGATAGATAACATGTACATGTTTAAATTCCATCCATTGGGAGTTCAATACTCATCCATATCTTAGAAGAGGAATGTTACTGGTATGTCCTATTAGTGATTGTATTCCTAGATCATTGAAATCTAGTGAGTTTACTGCAGTTATTCATGGACTTAGGAGACCTCCTTTGATGTTTATTTACCCTTTCAGGATGTAGGAACGTACATTTAACTCATAACCAACCTAGATATAATGAAAATTTCTTTAGAGGTCACCTACTAATGTATTTGCCTGCCCCTGGTTCGTAAGGACTTTGAAGTGGACTGTTAACTTTCTCACTTAGTAAGAAGTGGAGTATTAGTATGAATGTAGATTTCCATCAAGTGTGTGTATGATTAAGCACATAATTACAGCTAATGATCTTATAAGCATGAACCTGCTGGTAGGATGATTGGGAGTAATACACCCGATACATCCTATACTCCTTGAACTACATGACTTACCTATTTTGAGTTATTATATTAATGTATTGTTGTTTCCTCATTGTTTGCTAGCACTTATAATTGATCATGTTGAGTGCTTTTGAGCATGATAAAAGAATATGATACTATTACATGCTTGTGTGCAAATCATGAGATGTATGATGATGTTGTGGTGTTCTGAATAGTTATTTGTAAGAAACATACCCCTCTTTTTATATGGTCCTCGTTATGGTTTTGGAGTTTATATTGAGTATCTCATTAGCATTTAAACCTGTAGAGACGAGTAAGTTTGAGTAGTTAGGGGTATTTGGGAGAAGAATTTAGTTCTTGGTTGAGGTACTCTCCATGACAAGAACTGCTCGGGGTCCTTAAGACCCTTGTGAACTTTGAAGTTCCATAGGTTTAGTGTTCAGTGGAAATAAAGGTTTTCATTGTAAATTGCTTTACTATATGTGACTTCATACTAATTTTGCATTCTTTATCACTGTTGATCATTACATTTTATTTTTGGGCCTGCGTTGGTGTTACTTATATATGAATGGTATATTGGGTCACATATTTAATGACTTTCTCTTCCATTTTGTATATATGTTTAAATTGGGCCTTCCGAGTTCTCAAAGAACTCAGGCCCAAGTTTTTTTCCTGAATCTTTTGGAGTCTTTGAAGTTGCTGCTATTCGTCTTTGTTATCTATTAGGCCTACTTTCTTTCAAGCCCAAACCCAAAGTCCACCTCTTTCCCCTATCACTTTAAGTTTATTGATCGTTCTCATATATATATATAACACTGATGATATTTGATTGAATGTCTTACTATATTTCGTTGAGTTATATTAACAACCTAGGAAAGCCCCAAAGGCGTATGTAAAGATAAAAGAAGCATTGTGATTTAGTGGTAATTAATTCTAATCATTTCTGTTGTTCAACTCCCGCTATTATTTTTCACTAACGATTTTTCATTAAGTTTTTGAAACTAAGACATATTTGCAAAGCCAACAACCTTCTTCTTTTAAAAACAAGCAGAAACAGGAATGAACCAGAAATAATTTCCAAAGCTGGCTATTTCTGCGAATCAAACACTGCTGCGATTAAGGACTTTTAAATTGTTCGAATTCGAGTATAAATTTGGAAATCAATCTTCAAGGTATACCTAAGCTCGTTTATTTAAACAAGCTTTAATTTACTAGAATTATACAAGTAGCCATACCATTTTGAAAGATAAAGTATTAGCCATATCTTACAAAGCTTGCAAATATAAACATTATAGATATAATTCCAAACTTTTTTCAATCATGTAGACTTTTCTCAACGGCTTTTGTAAGTTAAACCTATCTCCTCTTTTTTAAAGTACATATATTATTTCCTTTCAAAATGATAAGTCTTTAAACATGACATAGGTAAGCCTACACTTTATGCTCTAACTAAGCATAATATAGACATCCAATTCCTTTATCACGACCCAAACCGATGGGCTGCGACGGGCACCCGGTGCCTTACTCAACCGGGTACCAACGTAACATATCTTTATTATCATACTATCATGGGTAAATGTGCCAAAAGGGTCATCATGACATAAACAAAATAAAACATAAGGGAATGCTAGACATAGGACGACCTAACATGATATAGAAACTTATACATGTGACATACGAGCCTATAAGGCTGACATGATCATTTGTAAACTCAAAACATAGGCCGACAAGGCCATAAAAGTATCCATATACCTAACATCTGTCTACAAGCCTCTAAGAGTACATAAACATCATAAAGGTCAGGATAGGGCCCCTCCATATGAATCAATACATGTCCGAATCATACTGACCAAATAGGCAAGCCCGGAGCAAGTGGAGTGCAACAACACCTTCCGCTGAGCTAATAACTTTACTAGGAGGACTGTCAACCTATCTATCAAGACTTGCGGGCATGAAACGCAGTGTCCCCAAGCAAAAGGGACGTCAGTACGAACAAAGTACTGAGTATGTAAGGCAGTAAAGCATAAATAAGAATAGTAATGTAAAGTGATATAAAGGAGATACAACCTATAACATCTGAGTGCCTGTGAGAGATAGTGACATGAAATGCGTGATACATATATATACATAATATTTTAAAAACATCTGCCTCCGTGGGAATCATCATCATCATATCATACCCGTCCTCGAAGAGGACTCGGTAAAAACATAACCGGCCATCGTAAGACTCGGTAGAATCATATCCGGTAACGTGGAGATCGGTAAACCGAACTAATCAGTGGTTTCACAATAGGTTCCATACCAGGCCGACTATAGCGCGGCTCGGTAGAGCAAAATAGATACTATATATAATGCATACTGTACTCGTCGAATCACGCTCTAAACCTTTCGGAGTGACGTAAGGTAGTTGCACCTTCGATTATTATTATGGACATCATACCATCAATATGAACTTAACTAGGACTCAAGGATCATACATACTTTCTTAGAATAACTTTGTAAGGAAAGAACAACATGGACAACCTTAGTTGCTAGGAGTAGATTCTTTATGAAATAGCGTATCATTTTAGATCATGCCAAAAGAAAGAAGGAAGTTCCTTAACATACCTTTGCAATCTTCTCTCCAATCGTCAACAAAGCTCAATATCATCTTCTTACGTCTACAATGAGAACCAGATTTCGTCGTCATCATATAAGCATTGTAACCTCATATTTCATAACCAATATTCTACAATTAAACGGAAAACACCTCCCCTATTTTTACTACATCTCATATGTTACCAAAAGTCACCAAACAACCCAAAAAACAACAATATAATTCACAATAAGCTCTCTGATTAGTTTAACAATCATTTTGAGAGGCAAGCTTGATTGGAATCTGTATAACCCATATCACACCTTATAGACTTCTTACATTAACTTTAAAATTTTATTAATATGATAATGAAGTAATTCATCAATGATTCCATCCTTATACCATATATTTATATCAAAGGAAACAATCCACAGCTCCAGCTTTCTTCAATTGGCAACTTTATTCACTAGTTCATGTCTAGTCTAACCATTTAACTTAATATATATCAATACAAACTTAAGCACCTAAAAGAACACAATACACATACCTCCTACAGTAGCTTCAAATTGAAATCCAAGTTATATTTAGCTTACAACAGCCCTCAATGGAAATACAACACCATAGAAGTGACTTAAGCTAATCCAAGTATTATCTTGTAATTTACTGACCTAACAACTTAACCAACATACAAGCAAGCTTAAGCACAATTATTAGGATGTTATGCGCACCTTAGATAGTATCAATCACTTGAAATTTCGGCCAAACACAGCCAACAATTATCCTCAATGACACCACAACACCTATGGTGTTGTGTTCTCTTCTTGAATCAACTTTTGGTGTTCAAGTTGGAGTGTAAACACTTGTAGTTCACCTTGAAAATATAATATGTGTGAATGAGGGAATGATTATTACCTTAATCAACAAGAACCAGATGAGACCTGAGGTTACTTCACTTTGAAGAACCCTCCAAAACAGCCACAAGATGAAAAACTACAATCTAGAAAGCACCACGGTGTTACTAACGTTGGATTCATGTTTTTATCTTAGATTTTCACCCTAGAATCATGGAGGGACCATTGGAGAGAATTTAGGATGGTTTAGGAACTTTTTTTGACGATAAAAATGAGTGAAAACGATTTAGAATTGACGTAAATACAAGCTGGAGTTTACACCGACTTTGTGGGTCCCATGGGAGCTGCTTTGCGCGGTCTCGCAAAAACGTGAATATTTCTCTACTCCGATGTCATATCGATGAATGGTCAAAAGAGTTAGAAACTAGACTCATAAATTTTCAATTTGGTATGTAGATCATCCCCTTATTCCAAGTATATTGGTAGAAAAGATCAGCAACATTTGACCTAAGTTTCAACAAATTTATTAATGTAACTTGTGAAGACCTTTGCCAACTTTTGTTCCACAACTTACTTGACTTCAAAAAGTAGCACACGACTATCATACAACAAAAATAACTCATAGAATAACCTCCTTATCATAATGAACCATAGTCTCACCCTAAAGTACATGTTATAACATTCCAAGCTCGTCGACTTTCGATGAAACTTATTTTCTTCAATTGGTTTAGCTTCTAAGATTTCCAACCCTATTGGTACTCGTTATTCATGATATTAAATATTTATAACCTCCAAGGTAACATGATTAACTTACTTTATATACTTCCAAATATAATCTTGTTTCTCAGATTACGTCAATTGACTTACGACGTACTCTCACGTACGAAAACATGGGGTGTAACATCCTTAAACCTACTATAAGTCCTATGGAGCTACCTCAGGTAGATTTTAGGGGGTGCCTAACACCTTCCACTTAGAAGAACAAGAAACCTTACCCAAAACTCTCATCGGTTAGTAGACTAATAAGGTGTGATCTTAATAATTAAATAGGTACCCTAATATTATTTTAAATATTAGGTAGAGACTATCTTCTATCATTAATAGAGAAACCACTAGTTGAATCTTGTTTTGACTCGTGCAAAATAGGGTGCAACAAAACCCTCGAGAAAAATGATCCAGACTACGAGGAGTACGACGAGAGCATGATTCTTGAGAACCTCCCGCAAGAGATCGAGCAGTTAGAGAGCCAGAAGAAGCCCAGCCTTGAAGAAATAGAAGTAATCAACTTGGGAAACAAAGAAGATGTAAAAGAAACTCGAATCAGCATCCATCTGAAGACAGGGCAGAAGGAATAATTGGTAGAGCTCCTACCACAATACATTGATGTGTTCGCTTGTTCATATGAAGACATGTCTAGATTAAGTACCGACATTGTCTCGCACCAACTGTCTACTGATCCTGCCGGACCACCCGTCAAACAAAAACACAAAAAATTCAAGCTAGATTTGAGCTTAAGGATAAAAAAAGAAGTCACATAGAAGATAGAGGCGAACGTAGTGAGAGTCACCAATTATCATATATGGTTGGCGAACATCTTACTAGTATAGAAGAAGTATGGGAAGATTAGGATATGTGTGGACTATCGAGATCTTAACAAAGCCAGTCCGAAGGATGATTTTCCTCTACCAAATATTCATATGTATCGACAACTGCACGAAACACAAGTTCTAGTTATTCGCGGATTGTTTCACCGGGTACCACCAGGTCCTAATAAACAAAGAAGATGCGAAAAAGATGGCACTCACCACAACATAGGGAGTTTATTGCTATAGGGCCATGCCATTTGGTCTTAAGGAGGACGGTGCTACCTACATGAGGTCCATGACGACCCTGTATCATGACATGATCCACAAGGAAATTGAGGTATATGTTGACGGAGTCATCATCAAGTCTCAAAGGAGTGCGGATCATTTGAGCGAGTTGAAAAAGTTCTTCTAATGTTTGCGGAGGTACAGTTTGAAGTTGAATCCTGCAAAGTGTGCATTTGGAGTTCCGGCAGGGAAATTGTTACGTTTCATCGTTAACAGGAAAGGGATAGAGTTGGACCCTTCAAATATCAAGACCACTCAAGATTTGCCACCACCTAAGTGCAAGAAGGATGTGATGAGCTTCCTCAGTAAACTAAACTACATCACTAGGCCCATAGCCCGGTCAACAGTAATCTGCGAGCCTATATTCAAGTTTTTGAAGAAGGATGCTGTTACAAAGTGGACAAAAGAATGTCAAAAAGCTTTCAATATGATCAAGGAGTCTTTGTTGAATCCGTTAGTGTTAGTTCCTCCCAAACTGGGAAACCTCGGTTACTATACTTGTCATTCTGGATAATGCATTTGGATGCGTATTAGGACAACACGACAAGACTGGAAGGAAGGAACATGCCATCTATTACCTAGGCAAGAAGTTCACATCGTATGAAGCCATATACACCTTGTTAGAGCAGACCTGCTACACTTTGACTTGGATGGATCAGAATTTAAGGCACTACATGTCACCATACACCAAACATATGATATCTCGACTCGACCCGCTCAAGTACATCTTCAAGAAGCGAATGCCTACAAGAAAGTTGGCCAAATGGCAGATTCTTCTCAGTGAGTTCGATATTATGTACGTGACGCAGAAAGCTATCAAAGGACAAACGTTGGCAATTCATCTCACAGAGAACCCAATGGACAATGATTATGATCCATTCACCATATACTTCCCGGAGGAAGAAGTATTGTTCGCAGGGGAGGACATTGCAGAGTCATACCCAGGATGGAGGATGTTTTTCGATTGAGTGGAAAATTTCAAAGGTGTAGGGATCGAGGCAGTCCTAATTTCCGATTCAGGACAATATTACTCGGCCTCAGCTAAGATAATGTCCCCTTGCACAAATAATATGAGTTCGCCGACACTCTTGCAATGTTGTCATCTATGATCTAGCAACCAAACAAAAATTACATCGACCCCATCGAGATAGGCTTCGAGATCAACATGCATATTGTTTCCATATGGATGAAGGGACATGCGGTAAGCCATGGTATTATGACATCAAAAGGTTCTTTGAAGTAAGAGAATACCTAGAGACTGCTACCAGTAGTTAGAAGCGAGCATTAAGAAGACTAGCAAATCATTTTTTCCTTAATGGGGAAGCCTTGTACAGGAAGACCCCAGACTTGGGTCTGTTAAGGTGTGTAGATGTTGCTGAAGCAACAAGACTACTGGCAGAGATACATGCAGAAACATGTGGGCCTCACACGAATGGTTTTACTTTAGCCAAGAGGAATTTAAGGGCATGATACTTTTGGATGACGAAAGTGATAGTATCTGTTACATGTAGAAGTGTCCCCAGTGCTATATTCATGGGTATTTCATCTGAGTTCCACCTAATCAGCTAAACGTAACGGGTTCTCCTTGGCCGTTCTCAGCTTGGGGCATGGACGTAATTGTGCCTATAGAACCTACATCATCAAACAAACATCATTTTATCCTGGTAGCCAACGACTACTTCACCAAATAGGTCGAAGCTTCTCCATACAAAGTCGTTACATAGAAAGTGATGGTAGATTTTTTTCTGTAACAACATAGTCTGCAGATTCAGAAATCCCAGAGTCAATCATCACTAATAATGAAGATAATCTCAACAGTGATCTCATGAGGGAAATTTGCGAGAAGTTCATAAACTTCCATATTAAATCCACAGCCTACAGGCCATAAATGAACGGAGAAGTCGAAGAAGCCAACAAAAACATCAAAAGGATCTTACAGAAGATAAGGAACAATCACATACAAAGGCACGAGAAGCTGTCCTTTACTTTATTGGGTTATCGTACCATCGTGAGGACAATGTCATACATGTTGGTATATGGCACAGAAGTTGTGATACCAGTAGAGTTCGAGATACCATATTTCAGAGTTATCCAAGAAGCCAAGCTAGATGATGCAGAATGGATACGAGTCCGACAGGAACAATGCGTGCTCATTGATGAGAAGCGAATGGACGTAGTATTTCATGGTTAGCTATATCAAAATAGGATGGCCAACACATTGAACAGAAAGGTGAAACCTTGGCAATTCGCAACGGGGCAGCTGGTTTTGAAGAAGATACTCAGTCATCATGAAGAAGACAAAGGGAATTGGCATTGAATTTGCAAGGTCATTATGTGTTCCATGGAGTTTTATCGGGAGGAGCATTGATCCTAGAAGAAATGGATGGTAGATTCAGCACGAATCCCATCGACCCAGACGCGAACAAGAGATACTACATTTGAAGGCAGTAGAATTAGGGTTTGGTTGTAAGAAAACTACGTCCGACCTGACATCCCACGGTGGGATATGTAGGCAACCCACGTAGGGTCCGATATCTCTCGTCCTTTGTCTTTTGTAAAAGAAAATCCAAATATCATTTTTGTAAGTACTCAAAATACGTCGCGACTTGATTTAATTTAGCGGGAATATGTACACAGTCCACTTCAGATTCAGCCATCTATTGTAATTGAACTACATTTTGGCCTGATTCCATTTTGATATATAGGTAGTCTGAGTCAGAATTGGCCATTTCATTTTAATTTCTTATCATTACGCATCTATTGTAATTAAACTACATTTTGACCTGATTCCATTAGGCTACATAGGCCACCTGAGTCAGGCTTGATCATCATCTTAATTCATCCATCATCTTATTGTCCTCGAACTACATCAGGCCTGATTCCATTTGGATATGTAGGCAGTCTGAATCAAACTCGGCCACTTTATTTAAATTTCTTATCATTCCGTATCTATTGTAATCGAACTATGTTTTGACTTGATCCCGTTTGGATAGGTCGGAAACCTGAAAAGGTTCGGTAATAACCCTAGGAAAACCTTTGTAACACATCTTATTTGATTAGGATGTGATTGCGACAGCAAGAACCTACATCATCAGGGGCATCTTCGGGAATTTCCATCAACAAGAAAAAATCATTTAGAAAATAATACTCGTGTTAGAGGGAACTTCTAAACATGTCATAATCCGGAATGACAATATTTTCCATAAAATGAACGATTTTCAAAATATTTTCTAGAAAAATATCATTCCACCTATCGAACTTCGTGGCATAATCCACCAAAACCAGGGCAAGTCGAAGCTTGCGATCGACACAAACCAACACCCCCCTCTACTAAGTAACTTTTCTTTGAGCGCAGGAGTGACATGAAAAGAAGAATGATAGGGCACACTAGGAACAATGACGGACCTGCTACCATCTCATGAGCCCTTACCTCTCTTTCATTATTCAATTCATTTTCTCATATGAGGACTAACTTCAAATTCTTTGCAGGTATTCCAGAACCAAGTCTTCGACACATTGGGATCGCCCCATATATAGCAAACTGTCTGCTCAACCAATCAGAGCACCTTATACATAACGAGCCGTCGACCCCGCCAATGCCTGTATATAGAAAAGTGATTGCTCAACCAATCAAAGCTGCTTATAAGTATCGAGCTGCTAACTTCGCCAATTAGAGCCATGTATATAGAAAATTGTTGGCTTCGCCAACTGGAGCCCTGCATATAGAAAACATTTCTCTCAGAAAACTGGAGAACTTTGCACAAATCGCACCGTCACATAGGAGATTCCAAGTAGATAGTTGCAAATTTCGTCACTGAATTTTCTAGTTGAAGGATGGACCATCCAATTCCGCCATACGTGTAGCCAATCGACGGCCACAATCCGGTTTTGTAATAAAGAGTATCTCTTGGGGATCCTCAACTTTTCCTTTGTTTTATCTTAAATGTTTTGAAATTTTATTTATGCAACTTATATGCTTTTACCATTTTTAAGTCATTTACTCCCATCGCATCGAGATACTCTCATCGTGTGTAGATATTTTACATTCAAAGTCTACTACTCCCATCGCATGGAGATAATCATATCGTGCAAAGATATTTCACGTTCAAAGTCAGCTACTCCCATCGCATGGAGACTTAATGCTCCGGAGAACTATGGAACGGTACACACCCGACTAAAAATCAAGTCAAATTCAAAGGCCCCTCCTCGGCATCCTAAGTAATTCTCCTGAGCTTGGAGACTTCAATTCAAATATCACGTCGCCCAAATCCCAAATAACGGCTAGCCGGCAGTCATGCATAATATTTTTTGCATTATTTACATCATATCTTAACATATTTACAGTACGACATATGGGTATGTGTGTATTTTCTTTTGCAGGATAAAACATCACGATGTGGAACTTCTTTTAAGAAGTAAACCAAGCTACAATATGATGAGGGACAACAAACTCATAAGCGATGCGTTCAGTAGAACTCCGAATCAACAAATCTTTCAAGTGTCATAATCAAGCTACAATCAGTGGAGTCAGTCGGGGTTCCAAGATTTTCCCGTCTTACAATATCGTCATAGCATGATGTTGGGGCAACTCCTGCAAACACCACTCTCTCCTAATCATGATCCCAGAACTACATGAGGCCTGATCCTCGTTAAGCCCGAGGTATGTAGGCGATTCAAAGCCATAATTCGGCCTAATTCCCCAAATTTTAACTCAAAATCTTCCCCAAATCCATATGCCATTTCTGCAATACATGCCTAAAATCGGGACAAAATTGGTCTTAGGTCAATTTCTTTGCTTGAAAACTCTTTCATCATCTCCGGTCAAAGAGGGGCAGTTGTTGACGACCAATTTTGACCCCCCCCCCCTTAAAATTAAATTATTTATACTTAATAATTTTCAATAAATGTGTTGAAAATATTTTCTAATCAATAATACCTATTTTTATGTAAATATAATATAAATTAGTAATTAATGGTGTTAAATTAATAATTTGATAATAGATAATATAAAATATATTACCCTTACTATTTTGAAATTATCAAATTAACTTCTATATTTTGATACACAAGTTTTATAATTAACACAACAAATTAATCTTTGATTCATAAGTAATTCGCTTATTATTTAAATAATCCAAAATTAACTTCATAATTTGAGTAAATAAAGTATTTTAATAAATAACTAATTAAATACATTAATTTGTACAGTGTTTGATGATTATAATTTTACCCCATTTAATTAAGATTAATTAAATTAATTTTAAAAGGGGTTAAAAACTAAATGGCTACAACTGCAAAGATTCAATTAAATGCAATGTGGCTGGTTATTAAGTCAAAACTAGCCCAAACACTAGCCCAATACCTATATGAGCCAGTCCAGGATAACCCATATTCTATGTTGGCAATCCGCCCAACCCCCTAAGAACCAATGAAATTGTGCCACATCACCCCTCAATCCCACTCATAAAACAAACACATTCAATTTGTGTCATTGATTCATACCATCGACAGACCACATTTATTCTCACCTTTCCCATTATTTTTAAACCCTATGCGAGATTATATCCTCACCATTGGGTCACACATATCCAACGGTCCTTATTTTTCCCTAATAATGTATTTTTAAAATCCATATGGCCTAAATAATCAGAGTCATTGATCAAATGATCCAACTGCCCAGATCTTGTCTCTCGCCTTAAACCTGAGAGACCAACTAAAGGGTCTCAAACCCTAGTCATTTCTCCCTTGAACAGCCGCCCCCTTTCCTCTTTCCCCTTTCACTCTCCTTTCTCTCATCTGCTTAATCTCCATCAGTCATGAGACCCTGCACAAATTCATGCAAGTTCAACAAAGTCAACCCCGAATCATTCATCTTGGCCCTGTTAGTCGTGATTCACGCTGGTTTCTTTCCATTTCCACCAATAAAATTCAAATGCCCAAATTTGAAACCCTAATCTCAAAGAGGAAAACCTCAAATCGTCTGAATCTCTCTTATGTTCTTTCAAATCGAAATCATGCATGAAGGATTCTCAGGCTTCATCATGATTATTGAATGTCTAGAGGTCAAACATAGTGACCTTTGGACAATGAAGCTTTGTCATATGGGTCTTCGCCTTCAATGGTCATTTCCTCTTCTTAGGTAAATCCTTTTCCCTCTTCTGCTTCTGATTTACCCGCTTTGCTACTGTCATCTCGACCTTCGTCAGGTTCCATTCACAATTTGAATATGCCGGAACCCTAGACTTTAAGGCACTATAAATAGTTTCCTTAATTTCTATCACCTAACATCACATAACACACAATCGAATATCATCTGAAATAAAAAAGGAAAGAAACAAAAGTAATTATTCTTTACTGTTTTTTCTTTTCCAGTTCCGAGTTCGTCTACTATTCGAGCTTGAGTCTGATTCCAAAAGGGCTAAAAGGGATTTTGTTTGGTTTGCTGCTCCGTAGAAGATCAGTGTGTACTGACCCTCCCTTTCTTTGATTATTTGTGTTGTTTCATGCTTACCATGTTTCTTCTTTTTATTATCTTTAATTTATAATGTATGTTGTTGGTTTATGACTGATTATCATATGTTGATATTGTATGTTATCCTTATTGTTTGCGCCAATTGTTTCCCTGATAATATATAACTATTCTTATGATGGTTGATTATTATTTGAACTTATTGAACTTCACCAGATAAATACCTCTTAAAAGTGAATAATCTAGGCCTTGCTGAACTTCTACAGTTAGGGACTTTAATACTTCTACATATGTTTTGTCAAGTTGTACTACTATGCTTTGCTAATTTGATTAAGTTATGGTCTTAGGCTTCTTGTGATATCTCGTTAAGAGTTTTATGTCTGTTGCCCCAGTATTACATTGATCTAAGGAATTAGAAATGCCACCTGCTGATCCATGTCATGTGCTTAATCTGTCTACTTCGATAATATTTGAACCATGTTTGTTATGCACACTTAAGGATCCAATGCAAGCCTGTTATTATAGTATGAACTCACCAGCTTAGTTTTTAGGTTACTGCTCTTCAAATATGTCTTGTAATCTTGTAATTCTTTGAAAACATCACTGTGTATAGTATTTAATATGTCACGACGAAAACTTCCCACCGTCGGGACTGTAGTTACACCCCATGTTTTCGTACGTGAGAGTACATTTCAATTGATGTAAGCTCAGAAATAAGATTATATTTTATGGAATATAAATTAATTTAATCATGTTACATTGGAGGTTACAAATATTTAAGATCATGATAACGAGTACCAAGAGGGTTGGAAAGCTTAGAAGCTAAACCAATTGAAGAAAATAAGTTTCGTCGAAAGTCGACGAGTTTGGAATGTTATAACATGTACTTTAGGGTGAGACTATGGTTCATTACATGATAAGTAGGTTATGGTATGAGTTAATTTTTATCGTATGATATTTGTGTTCTACATTTTGAAGTCAAGCAAGTTGTGGAACAAAAGTCGGCAAAGGTCTTCACAAGTTACACTCATAATGTGCTTAAATTTAGGTCAAATGTAACTGAGATTTTCTCCCAATATACTTGGAATTATTGGATGATATACCAACCAATTTTAATATATGTTAGTCTATTTTCCAATTCATTAAACCGTTCATCGATACGACATAGGAGTAGAGAGATATTTGCAGTTTCGCAAAATTGCGCAGACATCATAAGTGACAAGTAGGTGGATCACTAGAGATTTTTGAGCAATAAATTTCATGTGCTATATGAGGTCTTATTGGAACATATAATATAAAAAATTAATTTCTTGGAATTTAGTTTCCAACGCTCTTAACCGTTCATTCATACGACATCAGGATAAAAAGATATAAGCGTCGGAAGATGGACCAATCCTAGGGTGCCAAGCTAGCACCTCTTTGACTTTTCCAAACTTGATATATATAAACCTTAGGTCGGCTTTCTCTTCATTATTAAGCATAAACCTGCCATAGAACACCCATAAACATAACCTCAAGCTATATTCTAGGTTTTGAAAGAAGATTATCATTCCGGGCAAGAAATCGAGAAGCAATAACATCAAAATGATCCCTACGATGTAAGTGTCATTATACTGCCTCTCCTTTTTCTTTGTAGTTAGAGTTTTGGAAGGTACTTCATAGTTAATAAAAGTCTAATATATGTATTTAAGTGTTTACATATCAATAATGTTGATAAATATTTTTCCTAATAGTTAGAACTCACGGGACGGTGATCGGAAGCCGAGAGTTCGAGTTAGTTGACTTGTAGCAGACTGTTTTGTGTTGTTGTTGGGATGCGTGTTTTACTACTGTTTTGTAGAGTTTTGGAGGAGGAAGAGTGTGGATAAACACCATATATATGTAGGGTTGTGATCTGGTCGTTCGTTGTAACATTTCCGGGTCGTTTGACACTACTACGGTGGTCGTCTTATGTGTGAAGTGATTAGGTTGTGTGTGGACTGTTTTGGGAGGCTCAATATGATTATTATTGATGTTTTTTGGGCTGTTTGGTGATTTTTTTGACTTGTGTGAATTCATATAAATAGGGGAGGTGCTGTCTGTTTCATGGTAAAATAGGTTGTGGTCGATACATAATAGTTATGACGCTTAAACGATAACGATAGTGTCGTTTCTCTTATTGTAGATTAAGGAGTTGTGACATTTGCGTAGCTTGAGGTTGGGGCAGTATATACAAGGTATGTGAGGCTATACCTTTCCTTCTTTTGCACGACTCTGATTATACATAATGCAATGAGTGATCTTCCAAAGATACTCTACTCTTAGAAGCTAGCAGTACTTACATTGTTTCCCTTCTTATGGAACAATTGATGTTGAGGTTGCTTCTCTTATTCTTATGTTATCAATGTTGTTGGTACTTCCTGATTCTTATAAGATTCTTGATGAAGAGTTAGTCCTAATAACGTGTACGGAGAATATCAACCTTACATCACTCCGAAAGATTCATAATATGATTCCAATGAGTCTTACATGCATTACATATATATGTATCTATTTTACTCTACCGAGCCGCGCTATAATCGGGTGGGTATGGCACCTATTGTGCAGCCACTGATCAGCTGGGTTTACCGAGTCCTCTTTGAGGCCGGGTATGATATGATGATGATGCCCACAGAGGAAAATGTTCTATGATGATGATGATGCCTACAGAGGCGTATGTTTAACAAGATTATGTGTATATATGTATCATGTATTACATGTTAATGTCTCTTAGAAGCACTCAGATGCTACAGGTTGTATCTCCTACATCTCCCTTTACATTATTGTTCTTATTTATGCTTTCCTACCTTACGTACTCAGTACTTTATTCGTACTGACGTCCTTTTATTTGTGGATGTTGCATGTCGTGTTGCAGGTCCTGATAGACAGGTAGACAAAGCTCCCCCACCACAATAGGCTTTCCAGTTCATCGGTTATAGGCGAGATCCCTTCTCCGGATTTTCCGTGGTCTTGGTATGCATTTTTGTTATAGATATTATGGGTATCTCGGGGCCCTGTTCCGGCTATGTTGCATTACTTATGCTCCTTTAGAGGCTCATAGACAGGTGTCGACTCATGTGTAGTTTGTGTGAACAACTATTTTTTTACCACACTCAAATGTTATACTATTTTAGTGTAAATATTCCTTTTAGGCCTAATATTGATGTTTTAAGCTTTTATCTTACACTTAGTCGATTTTATTTAATTAAAATAAATAAATAAATAATAATAATACTCACATTCTTAAAGTGTGAATATATATATATATATATATATATACACACACATATGGAGTATCTTTTAATTAGAATCTTAATAAGTAAACTATTATATTTTTTTTTGTATAATTTAAACTATAGTGTAAATATTGAGAACATCACACTTCTACATTCTTCGCAAATGCGAAGGCAGGACCACAAATGCGAACTCAGGCAGGACCACAAATGCGACCCAGTGATCGCAAATGCGAAGAGTACCCCCCCCCCCC
>ML410787.1:50218-77269 GCA_005239525.1 Nicotiana knightiana
CATCGGAAATGCGAGATAATGTTCGCAAATGCTAAATTCATGAGGCCCAGCTATTCTTTGTAAATGTGAGAAATAGTTCGCAAATGCTGAACCTGCAGTGGTCGCAATTGAGATGCATGTTCTCGCATTTGCGAGATCAGAGGCATGCATCAAAGTTGAAACATCAGCAATGCTCTATGTCCAGTTTTCACTCTGTAGCCTATCCGAAACTCACCTGAGCCCTCGGGGATCCAAACCAAACATGCACACAAGTCTAAAAAAATTATACGAACTGGCTCGCGTGATCAAAACACCAAAATAACACATAAAACTACGAATTGAACACCAAATCAAATGAAATTTTCAAGAAAACTTCGAAGTCTCTATTTTCACAACCGAAAGTCCGAATCACGTCAAACCAATTCCATTTTTCATAAAATTTCACAGACAAGTCATAAATATGGCATTGGACCTATATCGTATTATAGAACCAAAATACGGACCCGTTATCTATAAAGTCAAACTTTGGTCAAACATGTCAAATTCATTAAGCCTTTAACTTTCAAATTTCGACAAAGTCCGATATCTCGGGCTAGGGTCTTTCGAATTCGATTTCGGGCATACGCCCAAGTCCCAAATCACAATGCAGACCCACTAGGATCTTAAAACACGAATCCAGGTCCGTTTACTAAAAATGTTGACCGAAGTCAAATCAATTGAAGTTTTAGGCGAAAATCCTTAATTTTCACATTTTTTAACATAAAAGCTTTTTGAAAAGACGCTCGGACTGCGTACGTAAATCGAGGAAGGCTAACATGATTTTTAAGGCTTCAGATCACAGAATTAGGTTTCAAAACACAAGATGACCTATCGGGTCATCACATTCTCCACCTCTAAAACAATTGTTCGTCCTCGAACAGACATAGAAAAGTACTTGAACTAGTGAATAGGTGGGGATATCTACTCCGCATGTCCGACTCGGACTCCCAAGTAGATGCCTCGATGGGCTGACTCTCCACTGCACTCGGACTGAAGGGTAACTTTTCGACCTTAGCGACGAACCTGTCGGGCTAGAATGGCCACCGGCTCCTCCTCATAAGTCAAATCCTTGTCCAACTGGACAGAGCTGAAATCTAATACATGGGACGGATCACTGTGATACATCCGGAGCATGGACACCTGGAACACCAGATAAACTGTTGTTCACCCTGGTGGCAACGCAAGCCTGTAAGCCACCTCTTCCACTCTCTCCAAAATCTCAAAAGGTCTGATATACCTAAGGCTCAGCTTGCCCTTCTTTCCAAACCTTATGACACCCTTCATGGGTGATACCCGGAGCAACACTCTCTCACCGACCATCAATTCAACATCACAAACTCCACGGTCAGCATAACTCTTCTGCCTGGACTGAGTTGTGCGAAGTTGACCCTGAATAATCTTGACCTGATACAAGGCATCATGTACTAGATATGTGCCCAACAACCGAGCCTCCCTCGGCTCAAACCACTCAACTGGCGACCAGCACCGCCGATCATATAATGCCTCATAGGGAGCCATCTGAATGCTCGACTAGTAGCTGTTGTTGTAGGCGAACTCTACAAGGGGCAAGAACTGATCCCACGATCCTCCGATGTCTATAACACATGTGCGGAGCATATCCTCTAAGATCCGAATAGTGCGCTCGGATTTTCCATCTGTCTGAGGATGAATCATTGTGCATAACTAAACTCGTTTGTCCAACTCACGCTGAACTGCCCTCCAGAAGTGCGACGTAAACTGCGTACCTCGATTAGAAATGATAGACACGGGCACACCGTGAAGACGGATGATCTCGCGGATGTAAATCTCTGTCAACTGCTCTGAAGAATAGGTAACTTCCACAGGAATAAAATGCACTGACTTAGTCAGCCTGTCCACAATAACCCAAAAGGCACTGAACTTCCTCTGAGTCCGTGGGAGTCCAACAACAAAATCCATAGTTATACGCTCCCACTTCCACACAGGAATCTCTATATTCTGAAGCAAACCATCAGGTCTCTGATGCTCATACTTCACTTGCTAACAATTTTGAAACCGAGCTACATAGGCAACTATATCCTTCTTTATCCTTCTCCACCAATAGTGCTGCTGCAAGTCCTGATACATCTTCGCGGGAGCCCGGATGAGTAGAATACTGGGAATTGTGGGCCTCCTCAAGAATCAACTCATGAAGTCCATCCACATTAGGCACACAAACACGACCCTGCATCCTCAAGACCCCGTCATCACCAACAGTAACCCGTTTGGCACCACCGTACCGCACTATGTCCCTAAGGACGAACAAATGAGGTTCGGCATACTGCCGATCTCTGATCCAACTGGAATAAACGCAAGGCTTCCCATACTCACTGCCTTCCTACTCAATGCGTCGGCCACCATATTGGCCTTCCCGGGATGATACAAGATGGTGATATCATAGTCTTTCAATAGATCCAACCACCTCCTCTGCCTCAAATTGAGATCCTTTTTCTTGAACAAATGTTGAAGGCTCCAATGATCAGCGAAAACCTCACACGACACGCCATAAAGATAGTGCCTCCAAATCTTCAGCGCATGAACAATGGCTGTGAACTCTAAATCATGGACAGGGTAATTCTTCTCATGAACCTTCAACTACCACAACGTATATGCAATCACTCTGCCCTCTTGCATCAATACCGCATCGAGAGCAACACGGGACGCATCACACTAAACAACATAAGATCCTAAACCTGTGGGCAACACCAACATCGGCGTTGTAATCAAAGGAGTCTTGAGCTTCTGAAATCTTGCCTCACAATTGTCTAACCATCTAAGCGGGGCACCCTGCTGAGTCAACCTGGTCAATGGGGCTGCTATATGTGAAAAACCCTCCACAAATCGACGGTAATAGCCCGACAAACCCAAGAAACTCCTGATCGCCGTAGCTGAAATGGGTCTAGGCCAGTTTTGAACTGCCTCAATCTTCTTAGGATCCACCTGAATGCCCTATATTGATACAACGTGCCCCAAGAAGGCGACTGAATCCAACCAAAACTCGCACTTTGAGAATTTAGCATATAACTGGCTATTTCTCAAAGTCTGAAGCACAATCCCAAGATGCTGCCTATGCTTCTCTCGATTGTGGGAGTAGATCAAGATATCATCTATAAACAAAATCACAAAGGAGTCCAAATAGGGCTTGAACACTCGGTTCATCAAATCCATGAATGTTGTTGGGGCATTTGTCAACCCAAAGGACATTACTAGGAACTCATAATGCCTGTACCGAGTCCAAAAAGTTGTCTTAGGGACATCGGATGCCCTAATCTCAACTAATGATATCCAGACCTCAAATCAATCTTCAAAAACACCTTGGGCACCCTGAAACTGATCAAATAAGTCATCAATCCTTAGCAATGGATACTTGTTCTTGATGGTGACTTTGTTCAACTACCGATAATCTATGCACATCCTCATCGATCCATCCTTCTTCTTCACAAACAATAAAAGTGCACCCTAGGGCCAGACACTAGGTCTAGTAAAGCCCTTATCAAGCAAATCCTACAAATGTTCCTTCAATTCGTTCAACTCTGGCGGAGCCATACGATATGGTGGAATGGAAATGGGCTGGGTGCCCGGAGCCAAATCAATACAGAAATCAATATCCCTGTCGGGTGGCATCCCCTGCAGGTCTGCAGGAAATACCTCTGGAAACCCACGAACAACTGGCACAGAATCCATAGAAGGAACCTCTGCACTGGAATCACGGCATAAGCCAAATAATTTAGACACTTCTTCTTGACTGTACGTCGAGCCTTCATATACGAGTTAAGCATGCTGGTAGAATGGACAAGAGTCCCTCTCCACTCTTATCGAGGCAACCCTGGCAAGTCCAAGGTCACCATCTTGGCATGAAAGTACAATATAGCGTGACAAGGCGCAACCAATCCATACCCAATATAACATCAAAATCAACCATATCGAGGAGTAGAAGATCTACACTAGTCTCAAGACTACCAATAGTGACCACAGACGAACAATAAACATGATCTACAATAATAGCATCCCCCACAGGTGTTGTGGACACATATAGAGGGGCACTCAAGGAATCACGAGGCACAACCAAATATGAAGCAAAATAAGATGACACATAGGAGTAAGTAGATCCCGGATCAAATAGAACTGAAGCATCCCTACTGCAAACTGAAACAGTACATGTGATAACAGCGTCAGATGACTCAGCCTGAGGCCTGGCTAGAAAAACATAGCATCGGGGCTAGGCCCCACCACTCTGAATGACATCTCTAGTATAGCCCCTGGCTGGCTAGCCTCCACCTCTAATGGTCGGACCACCACCTCTAGCTGCCTGACCCCTACCTCTAGCTGGCAAAATCTAGAAATGTGCCTCGGATCACCACATGTATAACAAGACCTAGGCTACTATGACTGCTTGCTGTGAAACTAACCCTGTCGACCTGAGTAACCACCCTGAAAACTCTGGAGCGGATGTGCACTGATAGGAGCTGGTGGTGCACTGTAGGCTAGCTGATCAGAATAAGGCATATGAGGGCCAAGACCACCTAGAGCACCGTGGGATGCCTAGAGTGCTGAATGAAACGTCCTTGGAGGATAGCCTCCACCAAAAGTAGCTCTGCCTCCAAATGAGGCACCGCTGAACCCACCGAAATTACGAGGTCTCTTGTTAGAACCCTGACCTCCCTGAGCAAGAACCATCTCAACTCTCCTAGCGACATTGGCAGCCTCCTGAAAAAAATCTCACTCCCAGTCTCCTTATCCATCTGCAACTTGATAGGCTGAGCAAGTCCCTCAATAAATCTCCCCACCCTCTCTCTCTCGGTAGGAAGTAGAAGAAGAGCATATTGAGCCAAATCCACAAAACAGGTTGTAACGACCCGACCGATCGTTCCGTGAGATTAGCCCCATTTCCCCCATTTTTGCTTTATCATATGTTTCTTAGCCTATTTATGTCGTGTTGGTTCGTAGTGGTCGTGGTAAGAATTGAGAAACTTAGTCTCTTAAATTAGCTTAATAGTTGAAAAAGTCAACTGAGAGTTGACTTATTGGTAAAGAACCTCGGAATACAGAATTCATGGCTTGTATAGCTTTGCTAGGTGATTTGGGACTTAGGAGTGTGTTCGGAATGAAGTTTCGATGTCCGGTGTAGAATTAGGCTTGAATTGGTGAAAGTTAGTTTTTGGCGATTTCCGGTTGGCAGTGGAAAATAGGTTATAGGGGCCTTAATGGAATTTCGACAGTTAGATCAGGTTCATAATGTCATTTTGGATATGTGTGCAAAATTTCAGGTCAATCGGATGTGTTTTGATTGGTTTCGGCATCGGTGGCGAAATTTAGAAGTTTCAAAGTTCATAGGCTTGAATTTGATGTAATTTTAGTGTTTTCGTGTTGTTTTTGGTGTTTCAAAGGCTCTACTAAGTTTTAATGATGTTATGTGGTGTGTTGGTAGGATTGGTTGAGGTCCCGGGGGCCTCGGGTGTATTTCAGATGCTCAAACGAGCACTTTTTGGCCTTAAGAAGTCTGTTGTTTTCTGATGTTTTAGCAGCAGTGATTCTTCACTGCGATCGCGTGAATTCATCCACGATCGCGTAGAGTAAAAGAGTGGGCAGGAATTTTTTTTCTATGCGATCGCTTGGTTAGGATTGCGATCGCATAGGTTGGTCATGTAAAGAAATGTGATCGCGTGGGTGTTGGTGCGATCGCGTAGAGGTTCTAAGGCGCGTGTGTGGGGTGGAGAGTTGTTCTATGTGATCGCGTATATTGGTATGAAATCGCATTGAGTTGGCTAGTCTATGCATCACGATCGCATGGCTAGAGTCGCGATCGCACTGAAGGGGATTTTAAGTTCTGGGCAGAATGTTTTAAAGATCATTGTTGCGAAATTTTTCATCATTTTCCTCCATTGTCAAGCGGGTTGAGAGCTAATTGAGAGGGTTTGAAGAAGAAATCAAAGGGGCTCTCTTGTAGGTAAGGTTTCCAACTTCATAACTCGTTTCTATATCATTTTCTAAGTAATTAAACTAGAAAATTGTTGAAATTAACCCAAATTTGGGGAAGAAAGGTGCATGGAATTTGGAATTTTCTTTTGAGGATTGAGTGGGCAATATTGGTCCGATTTTAGTGTTCTTTGTATGTATGAATCGTGGGAGGACGAGGATTCTAGTGATGTAAATTTTATCGAATTTCGAGATATGGGACCGGGGCTCGGGTTTGGCCGAATTTCGAGAAATGTGTTAAAATTTGTATCTTTCGATTTGGTTTTGTTCCGTTAGCGTATATGGATGATGCTAATCTGATTTTGGTTAGACTCGGAGCATTTGGGAGCCACTTCGAGGGGCAAGCGCATCACGGAGTAGCTTTTGGGCTGTTTCGAGGTAAGTAACGATTGTAACTCTGAACCTGAGGGTATGACACCCCGTCATTTGATATTGTGTTGATATATGTGATGACGCACACGCTAGGTGACGAGCGTGGGGGGCGTGCACCGATAGGGATTGTGACTTGGTCCGTCCCGTAGCGACTATTAAGCCGCGTATTCAATTTGAACCCTCACGACATCCTGTCTTTTAGAAGTTTATACTTGTTATGGGCTGTGAACCATGTATGGGGCCTTGTGCCGACCTGTTTAGACCCTTAAGGGGTACTTTTACACTATTCTACCACTATCCTGTTAGTAAATTATGAACTCAGTAATTGTTTCCTAATTGTCGTTATTTTTACTGCTATCACACTGCTTTGAAAACTCTGGAAAGTATTTTGGACTGAGTCCCGTAAGTCGAGATAAATTTCCCAAGTGGCTTGTGAGGGTGACTGAGTCAGGCCGAGAGCCGAGTATGTGAGGATAGTTATGGGACATCCCGAAGACTACTTACGTTTCGGCTATCATCAGTTGAAGATTCGGGGGCCAGACATCCCGAAGACTACTTACGTTTCGGCTATCATCAGTTGAAGATTCGGGGGCCAGACATCCCGAAGACTGCTTTCAGGACTAGATATCGTCATTATGAGTTTCTGGTTATGTTATTCGGGCTGACCAATGCCCCAGCAGCCTTTATGCATTTGATGCACAGTGTATTCCGGCCTTATCTGGATTCTTTCATCATCGTGTTCATTGACGATATCTTGGTGTATTCCCGATCTCGGGAAGATCATGAGCAGCATTTGAGAGTTGTGCTTCAGACCTTGAGAGAGAAGAGTTGTATGCAAAAATTTTAAAGTGTGAATTCTGGCTTGATTCAGTAGCATTCTTGGGGCACGTGGTGTCCAGGGAAGGTATTCAGGTTGATCCGAAGAAGGTAGAGGCGGTGCAGAGTGTGCCTAGACCGTCATCAGCTACTGAGATTCGCAGTTTCCTTGGTTTGGCAGGGTACTATCGCCGTTTCGTCGAGGGATTCTCTCATCTATTGCAGCACCTATAACCAGACTGACCCAGAAGGTTTCTCAGTTCAGGTGGACTGAGGAGTGTGAGGGGAGCTTTCAAAAGCTCAAGTCAGCTTTGACTACAACTCCGGTATTGATTTTGCCTATGTGTTCAGTTTCTTATACAGTTAACTGCGGTGCCTCGAGAGTTGTCCTTGGAGCGGTTTTGATGCAGGAAAGCATGGTGATTGTCTACGCATCCAGACAATTAAAGGTGCACGAGAAGAACTATCCAGTGCACGATCTTGAGCTAGCAGCTATTGTTCACGCCTTCAAGATTTCGCGTCACTATTTGTATGGAGTGCATTGTGAGATTTTCACTGATCACCATAGTTTGCAGCATCTGCTTAAGAAAAAGGATCTGAATTTGCGTCAGATTAGGTGGTTGGAGCTTCTCAAGGATTATGACCTCACTATTTTATATCATCCGAGGAAGGACAATGTAGTGGCCGACGCCCTGAGTCGTAGAGTAGAGTTTCGGGAGTTTAGCCTACCTTCCACTAGCAGAGCAACCTTTAGCACTTGATGTTCAGGCTTTAGCAGGTCAGTTGGTGAGATTGGATCTATCAGAGCCTCCGCGGGTATTGGCTTGTGTAGCCTCCAGGTCTTCTCTTTATGATCAGATCAGAGCACGCCAGTACGATGACCCACACTTGCTTGTTCTTCAGGACAGAGTCCGTCGCGGTGATGCCAGGGATGTAGTTATTTGTGACGATGGGGTCATGAGGATGCACGGCCGGATTTGCGTGCCCAATGTGGATGGGCTTCGAGATTTGATTCTAACTGAGGCCCATAGTTCGCGGTATTCCATCCGGGTGCCGCGAAGATGTATCAGGATCTGAGACAACCTTATTGGTGGAGGCGGATGAAGAGAGATATTGTTGAGTTTGTGGCTTGGTGTCTCAACTGTCAGCATGTCAAGTATGAGTACCAGAGGCCAGGTGGATTGCTTCAGAGATTTGATATTCCGGAGTGGAAGTGGGAGCGGATTACTATGGACTTCAAAGTTGGAATCCCACGGAATTCGAGGAGGTTTGATGCTATATGGGTTATTGTGGATCGGCTGACCAAGTTCGCGCACTTCATTCATGTTGGTACTACTTATTATTCGGAGCGGTTAGCTGAGATTTATATCAGGGAGATTTTCCAATTGCATAGGGTTCCAGTTTCGATCATTTATGATAGAGGCACTCAGTTCACGTCTCAATTTTGGAGAGCCGTATAGAGAGAGTTAGGTACTTAGGTCGAGTTGAGCATAGCGTTTTATCCTCAGACTGACGGGCAGTCAGAGCATATAATTCATATTTTGGAGGATATGTTGCGTGCATGTGTCATTGATTTTGGGGGTTCATGGGACTAGTTTCTGCCACTCGCGGAGTTTTCATATAATAATAGTTATCAGTCGAGTATCCAGATGGCTCCGTATGAGGATTTATATGGTTGGAGGTGCAGATTAGTTGGTTTGAGCCGGGCGAGGCTAGGCTATTGGGCACAGACTTGGTTCAGGATGCGTTGGGTAAGGTGAAATTGATTCAGAAGCGGCTTCACACGGTGCAGTCTAGGTAGAAGAGTTATGCGGACCGGAAGGTCCGAGATGTGTCTTTCATGGTTGGGGATAAGGTGTTGCTGAAGGTGTCACCCATGAAGGGTGTTATGAGATTTGGGAAGAGGAGAAAGCTGAGTCCCCGATTTATTGGGCATTTTGAGGTGCTTCAGAGGGTTGGGGAGGAGGCTTATAGACTTGCCTTGCCTCCCAGCTTGTCGAATATTCATCCGGTGTTCCACGTTTCGATGCTCCGGAAGTACATTGGTGACCTGTCTCATGTTTTGGACTTCAGCACGGTTCAGCTCCAGGGTGATATGTCATATGAGGTAGAGCAAGTGGCTATTTTGGGTCGTCAGGTCAGAAAGTTGAGGTCTAAGGATATAGCTTCAGTGAAGGTTCAGTGGAGAGGACAGCCGGTGAAGGATGCCACTTGGGAGACCGAGAAGGAGATGCGGGACAGATATCCTCACTTATTCGAGACTCCAGGTATGTTTCTAGACCCGTTCAAGACGAACCTTTGTTTAAGAGGAGGAGGTTGTAACGGCCCGGCCAGTCGTTCCGTGAGATTAGCCCCATTTCCCCCATTTCTTCTTTATCATATGTTGCTTAGCCTATTTATGTTGTGTTGGGTCGTTGGTTCGGGTTCGGAGTGGTCGTGTGAAGAATTGAGACACTTAGTCTCTTAAATTAGATTAATAGTTGAAAAAGTTAGCTGAGAGTTGACTTATTGGTAAACCACCTCGGAATGCCGATTTCATGGCTCGGATAGCTTTGCTAGGTGATTTGGGACTTAGGAGTGTGTTCGGAATGAAGTTTCGATGTCCGGTGTAGAATTAGGCTTGAATTGGCGAAAGTTAGTTTTTGGAGATTTCGGGTCGGCAGTGGAAAATAGGTTATAGGGGCATTCCGACAGTTGAAGCAGGTTCATAATGTCATTTTGAATATGTGTGCAAAACTTCAAGTCAATCGGACGTGTTTTGATTGGTTTCGGCATCGTTGGCGAAATTTAGAAGTTTCAAAGAACATAGGCTTGAATTTGATGTAATTTTGGTGTTTTCGTGTTGTTTTCGGTGTTTCGAAGGCTCGACTAAGTTTGAATTATGTTATGGGGTGTGTTGGTAGGATTGGTTGAGGTCCCGGGGGCCTCAAGTGTATTTCGGATGCTCAAACGGGCACTTTTTACCTTAAGAAGTCTGTTGTTTTCTGGTGTTGTAGCAGCAGTGATTTCTTCACTGCGATCGTGTGGATTCATCCGCGATGGCGTAGAGTAAAATAGTGGGGCAGGCATTTTTTTTCTGTGTGATCGCATGGTTAGGATTGCGATCGCATAGGTTGTTCAGGCAAAGCAGTGCGATCGTGTGGGTGTTGGTGCGATCGCGTAGAGGTTCTGAGGCGCGTGTGTGGGGTGGAGAGTTGTTCTATGAGATCGCGTGTATTGGTATGGATCGCATTGAGTTGGCTAGTCTGTGCATCACGATCGCGTGGCTAGAGTCGCGATCGCACTGAAGGGGATTTTAAGTGTTGGGCAGAATGTTTTAAAGCCCATTGTTGCAAAAGTTTTCATCATTTTCCTCCATTGTCAAGCGGGTTGAGAGCTAATTGAGAGGGTTTGAAGAAGAAATCAAAGGGGCTCTCTTGGAGGTAAGGTTTCCAACTTCATAACTCGTTTCTATATCTTTTTCTAAGTAATTAAACCAGAAAATTGTTGAAATTAACCAATATTTGAGGAAGAAAGGTGCATGGAATTTGGAAGTTTCTTGTGAGGATTGAGTGGGAAATTGTGGTCCGATTTTAGTGTTCTTGGTATGTATAGAATCGTGGGAGGACGAGGATTCTAGTGATGTAAATTTTATCGAATTCCGAGATGTGGGTCTGGGGCTCGGGTTTGGCCGAATTTCAAGAATTGTGTTAAAATTTGTATCTTTCGATTGGGTTTTGTTCCGTTAGCGTATATTGATGATGCTAATATGATTTTGGTTAGATTCGGAGAATTTGGGAGCCAGTTCGAGGGGCAAGCGCATCGCGGAGTAGCTTTTGGGCTGTTTCGAGGTAAGTAATGATTGTAACTCTAAACCTGAGGGTATTACACCCCATCATTTGATATTGTGTTGATAAATGAGGTGACACACACACTAGGTGATGAGAGTGGGGGTTTGCACCGATAGGGATTGTGACTTGGTCCGTCCCGTAGCGACTATTAAACCGCATATTTGATTTGAACCCTCACGACATCCTGTCTTTTAGAAGTTTATACTTGTTATGGGCTGTGAGCCATGTTTGGGGCCTTGTGCCAACCTGTTTAGACCCTCATGGGGTACTTTTACACTATTCTACCACTATCCTGTTAGTAAATTTTGAACTCAGTCATTGTTTCCTAATTGTCGTTATTTTTACTGCTATCACACTGCTTTGAAAATCTGGAAAGTATTTTGGGCTGAGTCCCGTAAGTCGACATAAATTGCCCAAGTGGCTTGTGAGGGTGACTGAGTCAAGCCGAGAGCCGAGTATGTTAGGATAGTTATGGGACGGGTTGCACGCCGCAACAATATATGTGTTATATATTATATGTGGGTCGCGCTGCACACCGCAACAATATAGAGTATATATATATGGATCGGGCTGCACGGCGCAGCAATATGCATATTGGATCGGGCTGCACGCCGCGGCAGATATAGCGCTTGGGCTGAAGGAGCCCCTCCAGGAGTCTGTACACCCCTAGTGAGCGCAGTCGACTATTATATAGATCGGGATGCACGCCGCAACAATATATGTTATATATATGGATCGGGCTGCACGCCGCAGCAGTATAAATATATATGTATGTATAAGCGTAGTGGAGCGGGCTGCCCGCCACATCAGTTATATATGTTCATGGTACTTACTAAGTACGAGTGTTAGGTGAGAGCATCAGATACTAATAGTGGAGTCACGAGTGACCGAGAGGCTTTATTATGAGTGATATTGTACCGAGGGGCTTATATTTTATGAAAATGTTGTTTTCCACTCTTTTTACACTGAGCCTCTAATAATAAATGTTGGATAAAAGTTTTCCTACGAGATTTTTAAATTGAAACCGGAGTTTTTATGAAATATTCGGAATTGTAGATTTCTGACTTGATTTATTCATTTCCATTGTTATTCATTATATGGATTTACATGATTTAAATGCTCGTCACTACACTCAAGTTTTTAGTTACATTGATTATTTACTTTTTTATCCTACTCACGTTACTCCCTGCACCTCTGTGTGCAGATCCAGGTACCGGACCATCTCGCTAGTTGATTTCCGAACGAGCTTGGAGCTGTCCGAGGATTGCGGTAGCTGCTCAGCGTCCCCAGATCACCTCTTTTCCTTCCCTCAAATTATAGTTTCTTTTGGTCTTTTGTACCTCATACTTTGGTTGTAGCAAGACATTTTTGTACATTGTATTTTCAGTCTGAGATGCTCATGATAGTTGACTCCAGGTTTTTGGGAAGTGTGTACTTGTTTATCTCCTTCTGATATTTTTTTTTGAATCAACTAAATTTTGGTGAAATTTTGGGATATATTGATAATCTGAAATGGTTGGCTAGCCTAGTTCCATGATAGGAGCCATCACGACCGGCTTAGGATTTGGGGTCATGACACATGTCTCATACTGAGTAACAGTCATATTTTCCTGCTTAAGACGCTCGAACTAACGGCGATGCTCCTCTCTCAATGTGACAAGGAAAAACTTCTCTAGAAAGAGTTGAGAGAACTGGTCCCAAGTAAGAGCAGGTGACCCTATTGGTCTGGTTAACAAATAATCTCTCAACTATTTCTTAGCGGAACCAGTCATCAGAAATACAGCAAAATCAACCACATTGGTCTCCAATATACGCATTCCGTAGAACCTTATGACAGCTGTCAAGATACTCATGGGGGTCCTCTGAAGATGCATTACTGAAGTGAACTGGAAAGAGCTTGGTGAACTTGTCCAATCTCCATAAAGGCTCAAAAGACATAGTTAGCCCCTCACCGACCTGTGTTGCAACAATCGGCCGAACTACTCTGACTCGCTGAGCTGCTAGAGTCTGATACTGGGGAGCCATCTGCTCCGAAGTGTGAGTAGTAGGAGTCTGTGCTCTTCCACCAGCCTGAGAGACGGTTGGTGCCATAGAAAATGCGCCAGTCTGGGCCAGACTATCCATAAGGCCCACCAAACGGACCAAAGCATCCTGAAGCACTAGGGTGGCAATGAACCCCTCTGGAACCTGAGTTGGCTTGGCAGGAACAGTCTGGGCTGAAGCCTCCTCCTCAAACTCTACACGAGGCTCTACTGTTGGGGATGCTACTGGGGCCCTGGGATGAGCCTTGCCCCTACCTCAGCCCCTGGCACGGCCTCGGCCTCGACCTTTGCTCCTCGTAGGAGCTTCCACTGGAGAGCTGATGCTCAACTGAAGAAGCGGTACATTCTCTCGCCATCTACGAGAGAATAAGAGTAGAAGAGTTCAATCAGTACTGAGAAAACAAAATTGCACGACAGAGAAAAATAGAAGTGAAATATGTTCCTAAACTCCATATCCTATGGGAGATAAGTACAGACGTCTCTGTACCGATCCCCCAGACTCTACTAAGCTCACTCGTGAATCGTGAGACCTAGGCAATCTAGTGCTCTGATACCAACTTTGTCACGACCCGGAATTCCCACCATCATGATTGCGCCTAACATTCCACTTGCTAGGAAAGACACGCTAGAGTATTTTTAAGCTAACCTTATTCAATTTAACCAACAACAACAATAAACTAAGATTAAATACAACGAATACGGAATAATATAAAGACTTGAACATTTAAAACCACTCGGATCTAGAGTTACAATTTACGAGCTACTAAGATTACTACAAATAGAGTCTGAAGAAGGGAAAATACACTGTTTGGAAGTAGAAAAATAGTAAAAGATAAAACTAAGAAGAGACTCCAGGGTCCGCGGACGCTAGCAGATCTACCTTGGTTCTCCTGATAGCCAAATCTGACAGCTAATCTCTCAATAAGCCAGAGCGGGTACCAAATATGCACAGAAAGTGTAGAGTGCAGTATTAGTATAACTGGCCCCATGTACTAGTAAGTGTCGAGCCTAACCTCGATGAAGTAGTGACGAGGCTAAGACAAGACACCTACAAATCAAACTTGTGCAATTTAACACTATATATGCAAATAACAGTAATGAAGAACTAGACAGGTAATATCGGGAGGGGGAAACATGCTGAGTGGAATACAAAATAAAGAGCTACAACGTAATAATAACTTGAACAGTCAATATACTAGGAACCAATAGAAACAAGTGAACACAATAAAGGAAAAATACATGGCATCACCCTTCGTTCTTTTACACTCATCCTCACCATGAAATTAATAGAAACGGCACGGCATCACCCTTCATGCATTAACTCTCATAACATGGCACGGTATCTCCTTTCGTGCCTTACACTGACGACATGGCACGGGATCACCCGTCATGAATTAACACTCTCAATATGGCACAGCATCACCCTTCGTGCATTATCACTCTCAACCTCACCATAAAGTCAATAGGAACGGCACGACATCACCCTTCGTGCGTTAACACTCTCCCTTACCATAATGCAATCAAAAACAACAACATGCAGATAAAATAACAAGTATAAGCCTTACTTCCATATTTGGTTCCACAATTCAACCACGACTTGGAAATTAATACTCAATTACAAACAAAAGATTTGTAAGTATGATAAAAGCGATTGATTTAATACTACTAGTCTAAACATGGATAACATGAACAATGGAAGCTAAATTTGCAAGAATCCACATCCCACCAGCATGCTTTGACCCAACTACAATGCATAAGTACTCGTCACCTCACATATACGTTGTTCCCAACAATTAAACAAGTAGAAAGTAGGCAAACAATTCTATTCCCTCAATCAAGGTTAACCACGACACTTACCTCGCCCAAACGTTCCAAACTCAAAGCTCAACCACGGATTTTCCTTTCACACAAGCCTCCTAACCAAATGAATCTATCAAATTACCAACCAAACAATTAAATTTAAGCCTTAGAAACTACCCATGATTGTAAACAATTCAATTTAGGCCATTTTTTAGTCAACACTTTGGCCCGCTTGGTCCAAACCCGAAATTCGGACCAAAATCCGATTATCCATTCATCCCGAGCCTGGTTATATAATTTGTTTTGAAATCTGACCTCAATTTGAGGTCTAAATCCCAATTTACCAAATCCCTAGTTACTACCCAAAAACCCCCAATTCCACCATGAAAACTTTGGATTTTAGGTTGAATCTTAGGAAAAAGTAGTGGAAGATTGAAAGAAATTAGTTTAAGACCACTTACTAATGATTTTGGGGAAGAAAAGTTCCTTGGAAAATCACCTATTCTGTTTCTAGGTCTGAAAATTTGAAGAATGAATCAAAACTCCTGTCTAAGTCCTTTTTCTTCAGCTGCAGATGTCGTATTTGCGACCTGGGCTTCGCAAATGCGAAGGTTTCATCGCAAATGCGAGAACATCACACTTATGCATTCTTCGCAAATGCGAAGGATAGTTCGTAAATGCAAACTTAGGCAGGACCGCAAATGCGACCCAGTGATTGCAAATGCAAAGAGTCCCCCTAACTCCCATCACAAATGTGAGATAATGTTCACAAATGTGAAAGTCATGAGGCCCAACTATTCTTTTCAAATGCGAGAAATATCTCGCAAATGTGGAACTTGTAGAGGTCACAATTGCGATGCCTAATCTCGCATTTGCAAGATCAGAGGCCTGCATCAGAAGTCGAAACACCAACAATGCTCTAAGTTCAATTTTCACTCTGTAGCCAATCCGAAACTTACTCAATCCCTCAAGGCTCCAAACCAAACATGAACACAAGTCTAAAAACATCATACAAACTTGCTCGTGTGATCAAAACAGAAAAATAACACCTAAACTACTAATTGAACACCAAATCAAATGAAATTTTCAAGAAAACTTTGAAATCTCTATTTCACAACCGGACGTCCGAATCACGTCAAACCAATTCTGTTTTTCATCATATTTCACAGACAAGTCATAAATATGGTATTGGAACTATACCGGGTTTCGGAACCAAAATAAGGACCCGTTATCCAAAAAGTCAAACTTTGGTCAAACATATCAAATTCATTAAGCCTCTAACTTTCAAATTTGGACAAAGTTTGATATCTCGGGCTAGGGTCTTCCGAATTCGATTTCGGGAAAATTCCCTAGACACAAATCACATTGCGGATCCACTGGGATCGTCAAAACACAAATCCGGGTCCGTTTACTAAAAGTGTTGACCGAAGACAACTTAAATGAAGTTTTAGGCAAAAATCCTTAATTTTCATAGTTTTTAACATAAAAGCTTTCCCTAAAGACGCCTGGACTGCACACACAATCGAGGAAGGACTCTAAACATGAGATGACCTATTGGTTTATCACAGAATATCTTATATTAACCCTCATATTTAGGTGTTTTCCTAGTTACACTTATGAACTTCCTGTTTGCTCTTCTAGAAGGACTCGTGTCTAAGCTACTATACTCTTCACTTAAAATTTTGCTACTCCATAGAGGAAGAAGTTAAACCTTGTTTTCCATAACTGTTACACCCCATGTTTTCATACGTAAGAGTACGTCGTAAGTCAACAGATGTAAGCTCAAAAATGAGATCATAAAGTAAGTTAATCATGTAACCATGGAGGTTACAAATTTTAAGATCACTAATCCCAAGTACCAAGATTTTTAGAAGCTAAACGAATAGAAAAAAAATTAGTTTCGTCGAAAGTCGACAAGCTGGGATGCTATATAACATGTACTTTTGGGGTGAGACTAGGGTGCTTAAAAATATAAGGAGATTATGTTATGAGTTATTTTAGTTCTATGATTTTCGTGTGTTATGTTTTGAAGTCAAGCGAGTTGTGGAACAAATGTTGGAAAAGGTCATCATAAGTTACATTCATAAATGTGTTGAAACTTTTGTAAAATGTAGCTGAGCTTTTCTCCCAATATACTAGGAACTAGGGGATGATCTACCTATTAAATTGAAGATCTACGAGTCTAGTTTTTAACTCATAAAATCGTTTGTCGATACGATATTAGAGTAGAGATATATTTGCAGTTTTGCAAGACTGCATAGGTGACAAGTAGGTGTGTCACTAAAGCTTTTTGAACAATACATTTCGTGTGTTATATGAGGTCTTTTTGGGACATATTATATACCAAAATTGAAGGTATTGTAATTTAGTTTCTAACTCTCTTAACCGTTCATTCATACGACATTTGGATAAGCTAGGGTGCCAAGGTAGCACCTCTTTGACTTTTCAAAAATTGATATATATATATATATATATATATATATATATATATATATATATATATATGTTTTAAATCGTCTTTCTCTTTATTTTTTTTCATAGAACACGACCAGAGAACCCCCATAAACTTACCCTTAAGACCTCTACAAGAATTTCCAAGAATATTGACATCCCGGGTACGAAATCAAGAAGCGATAACATTAGAACGATCCTTACGATGTAAGTATTGCTATATCGCCTTTATTTTTCTTTGTAGTTTGACTTATGGAAGGTACTTCATAGTTAAGAGAACACCTAATTTCTGTATTTAAGCTTTTAAATATCAATGAAGGTTGATAAATTTGTTTCCTAATAGTTAGAACTCACGGGACAGTGATCAGAAGCCGTGAGTTTGATTTATTTAACTTTTAGTGGACTATTTTGTAGTCCACTCGTGTTGGCCTATTGTGATGCTGATTTATGGAGTTTGGAAGGATAAAGGGCGTGGATAAATTCCATATATTGGTGGTCTGGTCGTTCGTCGTTACATATTTTAGGTTGTTTGACACTACTTTGGTTGTCATTTTATGTATGAAATGATTAAGGTGTCTCGGCTGTTTTGTGGTATATTGTGATGGAGATAAGTTTGAAAAATGATGCATACATGTCGTTATTGTTGTGTTATTTTTGTTTTTATATGGTATTGGAGGAGGAACTTGTTACAAGGGAGATGCTGCCCAAATTTACGTAAACGAGCTACTAATTTAAGTTGTGGACTTAGACTTTACTCAATACTGATTTTGAATCTCCTTATGTTGTGGTAGATTGAATTGAGTTGTTTGAAGAATATATTGGAAGGTATTAAGGACTCAATGTATTTAAGGTATGTTAAGGCTAAACCGTTCTTTCATTTTGGCATGATCCAGTAAATACATGTGTTTGATAACGAGATATAAAGAGAGGTTCATATTCTTGAATTTATGTACATTGTCCTAGTCTCCTAAGCTACAGAATTCTCCCTTATCAGGACTTCATATTCAGTTTAGTTTTGTCTTCTTTCAGTCAAGAGAGAAGAGAGTCTATATACATATAGTATTACAGTATTTTCACCACCATCGAGCTATAATCGATGGGCATGCCCCTATTGGGCAATCTCATATCAGATGGTAAGTTATATACCAAGTCTACTGTGGTCGAGCGCCTATGATCGAGCCCAGATGGCCAAAATACAAAGCCTAGTATGGTCGAGCTCCTATGAGTGAGCCTACTACGACAGAGCAGTTACACATACCGAGCCTTATAGGGCTAGACAACTATTTTACTTACTATATTAAGAGAGATGTCAGTATCAGCAGGTAAGCATATCTTCAAATTATATTTGACGCCCAGGTACTTTCAGTTAATACATTATTAGTTCAGTTTTAGCTTTCAGTTATTTTTTTGCATTACATACTTGGTACATTATTTCGTACTGACATCCCTTTTGCTAGGGATGCTGCATTTCATGCTTACAGGTCCTGATAGATAGCTGGATAGACTTTCTAATAGACAGAGTCAACCATCAGCTTGGTTGGTAAGCTCCACTTCCTCGGAGTTACCAGGTCTATACCTTGGAGTCCATTTTATATATACAGGTTTGATGGATAGGTCGAGGCTCTGTCCCAACCATGATACAGTTCAGTTATCCTTAGAGGCTTGTAGATGAATCATGTACATTTTTTATATTAGTATTGTGGCTTTACCAGCCCTATGTAGATGTTTAGTTTGGTATTTCTGGTGGTAGATGTTATTTTTAGATGATTCATAATATGGCATCATCGGCCTAAGTTGAGGGTTACCCCTCCAGAGTTCACAGAGTGGTACGCTCTGGCCGAGTATGGAAACGGGTGTCGGCCATGCCTCTTCAGGTTTGGGGCGTGACATTAACAACCAAACAACTTGAGCTACTATTGTCACTCATAGGCTTAATAAAACTCAGAATACCTACTTATATTGTTAAAACGAATATTGTTCTAGGTTTGGTTGATATCCTCCATCTGTGAATGTTTAATTTTGAACCTGGATGTTTGATTGATGAGCTGACAGCTTAGTGAATATGTTACCAAGTTTAATTTAAATTGAAACTGACTATTTGGCCTACTTGTGTTACACCCCATGTTTTCGTACGTAAAAGTATGTCGTAAGTCAATTGATGTAAGCTAAGAAATGAGGTCATCCTTGAAAGTACATAAAGTAAGTTAATCATGTTAACTTGGAGGTTACAAATACATAAGATCATGAACTGCAAGTACCTAGAGGGTTGGAAGACTTAGAAGCTAAACGAATTGAAGAAAATAAGTTTTGTCGAAAGTCGACAAGCTGTGAATTTTATAAACATATAATTTTGGGGTGAGACTAAGGTTATCAACATGATAAGGGGGTTATTTTATGAGTTATTTTAGTCATATGATAGTCTTGTGTTATTTTTTGAAGTCAAGCGAGTTGTGGATCAAAAGTTGGCAAAGGTCATCACAAGTTACATTCATAAATATGCTGAAAATTAGGTAAAATATAGCTTAGTGTTTCTCCAAATGTGCATGGAGTTACGGGATGATCCACCTACCAAATCGAATATCTATGAGTCTAGTTTCCAACGAATCAAGTTCATTGATACGGCATTGGAGTAGAGAGATATTCGCGATTTCGCAAGAATGCACAGACTGGTAGGTGACAAGTAGGTGCATCACCTACTTGCCAAAAGGAGAGGCCTTAATTAAAACCTCTTAAAGTGACTAGAGAGGGGAGGCCAAGAGGGGTTAAGGACTTATAAAATCATTTATTTCACTCATTTTTCAGAACAACAAAAGCAGATTGAATCCTTGCAACTCCTCCCCAAAAATCCCACACAAACCCTAGGTAATTTCGGGTGAGTCAATGTGATTCTATTGGCAAAAACCCCGGACAGCTTGCTAGTTTCTCTTTCTCCTTCTTGTAGTTGCATTGGAGGACTGATTTTGGATGAACAATGACTAGGTTTCGCGGGTTCTACTCAGTCCAAGGTAAATTTATTCTTCTCTTTCCATTATCTATGCTTCTACGAGTTGTAAATCGATCATAAAGACTAGACATAGCGAGTTTCAAAAGAGTGGTATGTTATTTGATATTGCATCGTTGTTGGTTGGTTGTAAACTTACTTTTAAGTTGAATTCATGGTTGGTTTATAGGATAAGAGGCTTAATTATGTACTGTTGGTTGTGCTGCTCGATTTGAAAGAAAAGACAAGTCGAAAGGTATTTTAGTAAACCGAAAAATCAGTTTTGAGTTGCTGAACTTGTGGGACTGTTTTATGGGTTGTTTCGTGTTGCTGTTGGGTTGTCTCTTTTTCTACTGTTTTTATGGAGATCGGGAGGATAAAGGGTGTGGATAAACACCACTAATGGAGGGTGGTTGGCTGGTCGTTCGTCGTTATTTTTGGGTTATTTGACACTACTATGGTTGTCGTTTTGTGTATGAACTGATTGGGGTGTGCGGGTTTTTTTGTTGTATTTTGTGATGGATATAAGGTTGGAAAATGATGTATACATGTTGTTATTGTTATGTTATTGTTGTGTTATTGGTGTTGTTGTTGGTTCTATGTCTAATTGGTAGGAAGTAAATATTATAGGGGAGATGTTGCCCATTTTATTATAAAATAAGCTTCTTGTTCGTTGCGCGATAGTTGTACCTTCCGTAACTTGATGATAGTATTGTTATTGTTGTTGTAAATTAAGGTGCAACGAGACGAGTTCAAAGTGGTTATTGGACATATTTTGATAAGGTATGTTAAGGCTAAACCTCTCCTTCATTTTGGCATGATCTCGTAACTACATGTGTTTGATAACGAGACATAAATAGAAGTTCATACTCCTGAATTTTTACATTATCCTAGTCTCAAAAGTTACAGCATTCTCCCTTATCGGGACTTTATATTCAGTTAAGTATTGTCTTCTTCCAATAAAGAGAGCAGAGGGTCTCTCTCTCTCTCTCTCTCTCTCTCTCTCTCTCTCTATATATATATATATATATATATATATATATATATATATATATATATATAGTACTACAATATTTTCACCACCATCGAGTTGTAATTGATGGGCAGGCCCCTATTGGGCTATCTCTGATCAGATGGTAAGTTATATACCGAGCCTACCACGGCCGAACGTCTATAAGCGAGCCCATAATGGCTGAGATACTGAGCCTACTATGGTCGAGTGCCTATGAGCGAGCCTACTACGGCCGAGCAGTTGAACGTACCGAGACTTATAAGGCCGGACAACTATTTTACTTACTATATCAAGAGAGTTGAGTCAGTATCAATAGGTAATTATATCTCCAGATCATCTTTGACTCCCACTTACTTTCAATTATTATATTATCAGTTCGGTTTCAGCTTTGAGTTATCTTATTGCCTTACATACTCGGTAAATTATTTCTGTAACACCCCGTACATTCGGACTAGGTGTAGATATGTTAAATGGGTATTAATCTGATATTTTAAACATACGAAGTCCTAGCCGGATGATTATGGGTGAAAATAGTTGTTTTAGAATCAAGATGGAGAGTGAGGTGCATAAGATTCGACAAAATCGACTAAGTTTACCAAAGGCACGTCTTCCAGCAGAATTTAGTGAAACTATGTAAGTAATGTGGGAAAACTCAATGTCACGACCCCAAATCTAAGCCAATCGTGATGGCGCCTATCATGGAACTAGGCCAGCCAAAACTACACTCAAATCGCAATAAGCTTCCTTTTACATCTTCACTAAACTGATAACCCATAAGGTTTCTTTTAAATATTTTTAAAACAGTTAAAGTTATACCGAATATTAATACAACCCCCGAGATCCTGGAGTCACAGTTCATGAGCATCTACATAACATATACAACTCAAAAAAAATAATGAACTCTATAATAATGAGCAGGAGAGAGAGCAGGATTGCGGACGCGTGCAGCTACCTCGCAAAATCTCCGAGAAATCTCTAGAACAGATACACAGCTCACTCTGCCCTAACACCTGGATCTGCACACAAGGTGAGGGTGTAATGTGAGTATGCCAACTCAGTAGTAATAAAAATAAATCAGGTCTGAGCAGTAAGAAATACATAAAAATCAAATCATCAATTCACAATAAGCACAACCTTTCTTTCCAACAATATATACGTTAAATCATCACGCTTAAAAGCCGATTTCAGTTAAAATCATTTGGAAATATACTTAACAATAGTTTCAACATAATTTTCAAGAAGTTTAGTGTAAAAATGATGAAAATCATAAAAGGCCCCTCAGGCAAAACATATTTCATAAGTTCAGAATGAAAGTGGTAAAATCATAAGTAGCCCCTCGAGCAAAAACATGTATCAGAACCTACCCCTCGGGCATGCCTCACAATCACTCATAATCAGCCCTTCGGGCATGCCCCACAGTCACTCAAAATCAGCCCATCGGTCATATCTCACAGTCACTCATGCCTCCCAATCACTCGTCACTCGGCACTCAGCACTCACACTCAGTAGGTACTTGCGCTCACTGGGGGTGTGTACAGACTCTAGAAGGGCTCCTTCAGCCCAAGCGCTAATATCAAGCCACCTCGTGGCGTATCATATCCTTACAATCAGTCCCTCGGCCTCACTCAGTCAGAACCTCTCAAAAGCCCCTCAGGCGTATCAGTAAAATGGGGTACTTGACCCAAAAGCATCATTTTATATCTCAAAATAGTGTAAATAAGGCTGAGTTTCGAAATCAGTTAAATATAACATGACTGAGTGTAAATCATAAATCAACAGTGAGGAAATAGCAGTAAAAAAGCCCCCAATGGGTCTAAACAAGTCGGCACAAGGCCCCAAACAGGGCTTATAGCCCAAATATATCAATAGTTTTAGAACACAATTTAACATATGATTTAGAATAAAATACGCAACTCAATAGTTGACGCGGAGAGGACCAAGTCCAATCCAAAAATCAGTGCACGCCACATACTCGTCATCCGACATGTGCGTCATTCTAAAAATAGTGAGAAATACAAGGTCCGGGGTTTCATACCCTCAGGACAACATTTATAACCATTACTTACCTCCACCCAGGCCGAAATACTAATTCGCGATGCTCTTGCCCCTCAAATAGGCTCCCAAATGATCCGATTCTATCACAATCAGATAACATCATCAATATACGCTAACAGAACAAAACCCAATCGAAAACTATCAATTTAGACACAATTCTCGAAATTCGTCCAAACCCGAGCACCGGGACCACATCTCAAAATTCGATAAAATTTATATCACTAGAATCCTCGTCCTCCCACGATTCTATACATACCAAGAACACCAAAATCGGACAACAATTGCCCACACAAATCATCAAAAGAAATTTTTCCAAATTTTTCTCCCATTTTTCCCAACTTTTATACTTTAATTCCTCAAATCCCAAGCCTAATCCGTCACAAAATAACATAGAAACGAGTTTATAATACGGGAACTTACCTCCACTGGAGATTCTCGAATTCCTCCTTCAATTTGTTCCCAAACTAGCTCAATCCTGCATGCAAAAATGAAAGAAATGCCAAAATTTCGCGGAGGCACCTATTTATACAGTCTGCCCAGCTAATCCGCACCTACAGACAATTCTTCGCACCTGCGGTCCCAGGTGCGCACCTGCGCAATTTAATTAAAAGTACAATTCTCGCACCTGCGGTGACCCACCCGCACCTGCGGCTTCGCAGGTGCAGCCCAAGCCTGGAACCTGAGACTTCCTCCAGTCTGGCCTCTTCTCGCACCTGTGCAAAGTACTTCACACCTGCAGCCATCGCACCTATGGCTCCCTATCCGCAGGTGCGGCCACACCAGCAAAAAGACACCAACAGCAATTTTGCTGCAATTTCCTAAGTCCAACCATCCGTTAACCATCCAAAATCAATCCTGAGCCCCTCGGGGCCCTAACAAAACATACCAACATACCCCATAACATCACTCAAACTTAGTCGAGCCTTCGAAACACCAAAAACAACGCAAAAATACAAAAATCACATCCGGTTGACTTTTCCACTATTGAACCAAGTTAAGAGACTAAGTGTCTCATTTCTCTCCAAAAGTTGCTCCGAGCCCGAGCCAACCAATCTAACACAACATAATGAAATTGAACCACATATAATGAAGCAGAAACAGGGTAAATAAGGCTAAACTATCGAAAAGGCCGGCCGGGTCGTTACACTCAAAAGATAAAAGTTGTAGCCCTTTGAAATAGCTTTCCAAAAATATATTTTGGAGCCCGAACGGATCTCTGTGCAAAATTTATGTTCATTTTACAGAGTAGCGTGCAATATGCGCGCCCAGAGGGTCACGTGCACGGCTGCGCAATTGTGGCAGTGTTACTGCCATTTTGCACGGTCAGGACTTCAAGTGCGTGGGGCGCACCTGTGGGGTCATTTTAAAGCCCTACTTCGTCCCCCACACCCCCAAAACACAAAAACTTGCTCTAGAAAGGGGAGCTCTCAAGAACCTAACTCATTAAAGGTCCCTCCACCATCCAAAGTAAGTTCTAATGGTGATTCTAAGTTAATTTGAATTTCCCAACATCTTATTAACATGGGTAACCCCTCCATATAATTAGATATTCGATTGGGACATCATTGTTGAGAGAAGGAACCCTAGAACTTGAATTCTAGAGGATTGAACTTCAAAACATAATGTCTTCACCCTCTAATTGATTCAAGCATTGGATTAATGTTTATAGACTCTAGTTCATGAGATATGAGTTTATGGGTTTGATAGAAAATCATGAACAGTTATAGGTTTGGGTTGTTGCTTGTTGATTATTGGTTACGGGTGTTGTATTTCTTATGGTGATGAAGAATGATGTTGATTATAATCATTTGAGACTTTAGAATTTATCTAGGAGCAAGATAATGGGTTATTGGGTGTAGAAACACCATTAATAAGGACTATGAAGCTTTATGCCATCAAGTGTTTCATAAAATACCTAAGTGACCAAAACATGATTTTGTTGCTAATTTGGAATCCTTTTGACTTGTATTGATATAGATTAAAGTTGAAAGGGTTGGCGAATGTTGTATTATGCTCAAGAGCAGGAAGTTAAGGTATGTGATACTAACTCTCTATGTTTGAGAATGTTGATGATTCTCCGAACACTATGTTTCTTTTACCCCGTTACTAATTGCCTCAGAAATATAGTTAAGCCTAATTCCTTGAATAGTTGCAAATCTTCTATTCTCTAGCTTCGTAACTCGTTCATGACTTTTATTCTGAACGTTGTGAAATTAGTGCGTAATCAATATAGACTTGGGTTTGATGACCATGAGTCTTAGTCTAGATTACTCAGCATGTCATAAACAGTTGAAGTTTCAGTTTTCATAATAAGTTCATGAATACATGTCTGAGTCTAGTTCTATTCAGCATTCGAGTATCATATAACTCAATATGATTCAGTATTTTAGCATCATGTAGTGTAGTATGATTCTCAGTTCCTGATTTTAAATCCCTAAATGTTGAACCCATGTATTTGGGCCTGAGGCCGTAATTTATGCTTTATCCTTCTTTGGGATTAAGGCCGTAATTTATGCTTTATGCATCTTTGGGCCTGAGTCCGCAGTTATGTATACGTATACTTGGGCTCGAGGCCGTAGTTTTTGCACATATATATTGGGTTTGAGGCCGCGTTTATTTATTCAAATAAACACGCGGTTCATCAATTAGAAGAGAGAGTATTCATATCCTTACTTCCTTTGTTCAGTTCAGGTATCAGTTATTAGTTATTAGTTATCATTATCATTTTAGTTATCAGTTATTAGTTATCATTATCATTTCAATTATCAGTTATCAGCTATCAATTATGATTTTAGTTTCAGTTTCAATAGTTATCATTTCAATTATCAATTCTCAATCATCAGCTTAGTTTCAATTTCATTATTTATAATTCTTTCTTTCATTTGCTTTACATACCAGTGCAAGTCAAATGTACTGACATCCCTTTTTCCCGAGCTTGTATCTCACGATGCAGGTAATGATTTACAGGTTGACAATTCAGAGAGTTAGGATTCTCGTACCAGATTTGGGATCCCCAGTTCTTTTGGGGTAATATCATTACCTTACATCTTTAGTATTTTCAGATAGTCAGTGTTTTCAGTGCTTCATTAGAGGCTTCACAGACTAGAGTAACAGTTAGACAGAGTCACAGGCATTTAAGGTTAAGCAATGTTGATACGTATATATTTCAGACTTATATTAGTGTTTCCGCATTTGATTTATATCACTTACTTTCAGTATATCAGCATGTGTTAGTTTATCTTTCGCATTCAGTATGTTATGATATCACATGTTGATTCAGCCAGCCAGTTGGTTCGCTCGATCACATGTAGTCAGGCACTGAGTGTCGTGTTACGTCCACGCCCAGGTTCGGGGTGTAACAATTTTGTATTGACATCCCTTTCCTGGGGATGCTCCATTTCATGCATGCAGGTTGATCATGCTCAACTATTTCTTATAAAAGACTAAGCGGGCGTTGCAAATATAATCCGCGGTATTATGCCCAGAGTCGATCCCACAGGAAATTTACGTATCAATCAAGGCTTTAGAATACGCAACTTTTACTCAATCAATTCTCTCAAGACTTTTTAATATATATTGGTGATGTTTTACTAATTTTACTAACAATAATAATAACTAACAATTACTAACAATGTGTTGTAAACAATTATGATAAAGGTCTAAGGTTATGGTTTCCCCCGT